>JAQGAI010000014.1:0-37969 GCA_034696905.1 Lepidocyrtus violaceus | reverse complement strand
AAAGAAAGCTCTCCTCCCCAATGCCCCCTTCAATTCTATTTTATTTAGAGGATTCCCCTTTGTAATATTTTCTCCATTCATTCATGCATTCATTCATGCATTTCATGCACTCGTTAACGTTAACTCTGTTAAAAAGGATCCTTTCATCCTATTCAAGAGGATGAATAAAAAAACCTTTTGGAAATTTTTCTTTCATTGGGAAGGCTGGGTTCGTTATTCTCCTTTTCAACTTATTTACCTATTCCGCTGATATGATATGATGCAGTGTGATATTCAAACTGGAAAGTGAGTGTAGATATTTATGCATGGCTGGTGTTGAGACATCGAAACAGATTTTGTCGAAATCGAATTTTTTCTCTTTTACTTTTTGGTTTCTTTCGCCATAAATTCTATTTTTTATCCGACCAACCTCAACAAGTTTGATCATGAAGCTGTTCCAATTTGCAAAAGAAAAAAATAGTAAAAGAAAGTTTTTTTTCCGATGTCTATTCCCAATTATGACTTTTAGGTGTGAGGACTGTAACTTTCTCCAAGGAGTGGAGTAGGTAAGTTCTCTTGATTAAGTAGAGTGTAAGGTGAATGGAGAATGACAGGTGAAAGTGGTTCTGCCTACCTTCCTTCGTTACGGAAGGGAAATTAGGTTAAAAATTCTTGATTTCTTCATCACCACCACCTTAGCTAGTTAGCAACTTACCCAACCCAACTTTCTCTCTTCTTGTCTTTCAGAACTTTCACTTTACTAGAAAATGGTGTTGGATGAAATTAAGAAAAAATGCTGGTTGGGGTATTGGGAAAGGTGCATTTTTGCATGGTTGCACCACATCACATTTTCCCTAACTGGTTCACGTCAGTGAGGGAATGAAAAAAAAAAACGGGACGGTACAGAAATTTAATTACGGAATGAGCAAATAAAGAAAAGTGCACCTTAGTCTAGTCTTGACTTGACTCAGGATCAGTCTTGGCGAAAGTACTAGAGTGAAGAATGCTTCAGTCAGAACCAAGTTGGTCTAATTGAGATGTTCCTTTCATTCTGCTCTTCTTCCCTTGACTAATTTCCCCCTTCCTGTCGTTAACTAGTTCATTCATTTCCCTCCTCTTGTGTGAAAAGTGAAAAATGAAGTGGATGAGAAGCGGGAACCGTAGTAATACTGGAAGAAAAATCGACGAAATAAATAAAGGGGGCTGCTTTGGCAGCTCCGAGTTCATTGAGCTTTACTTTGAAGTAAGGCAAATTTAGTAGGCAGATAAGACAAATGCCCTCATTAAAATGTACGACATCCCGAATTACAGGTTAATTCCATTCGACAAATTAATGACTGCTGAGTTTGTAATTACGGCAATTAATACGCGTTGTCAATAATTAATGGAATGCGGATGTTCAGTTAGAATTTGACTTTTTGAGAGTTACAGTTAAACGTTTAAAGTTTTCTATTTAACTACTTTCATTTGTTTAATAGCTCAGGTTCCTGAATTTCAGCTTGTTGTCATTTAATGAAAAAAAATAAAGGTCGAAAAACTCCAATGTTATTAATTACTGTTACGGATACTTTTTAATTATTGTATATTGGTTTGATGATGATTGTTTGAGAACCTCTTATGGATATTTCATTCAGCTTAACTATTCATTCCTCTTTGCAATACTCACAGTGGTATAATGTCTCATTCAATTCAATAAGATAATCCTTCGGATGATGTCCCTCAGCCCTTTAACGGTAATTTTTTTGTGAGCTCATCCCTTCTTCGTCGACAAAACTGATACACATTATTACATTTTATATTTACGTAACATCTTTTCCTTTGTTGCTAATATGTATTATTACTACAAAAATTGAACAAGGTTTAACAAACCAACCAACAAGATTCTCATCCTCACCAGCCATCCATCCAAGATCACTACCGCCGGCAAAAAAAAACTACAACAAAGAAATGTGAGACTATAGCCCCATTTCTTTTCATTCTCATTTCCAGCAGTTGCTACATACCTTTCTTCCACCAACGTTGCTAAATACTAGCTTCAATTCAAATCCAATAAGATAGAAAGAAACCTTTCACATGGCCAACTTCTTTCTTTATACGAAGGCAGTATTTGTATTATACATCCATGTATCTCTAATTACTTTTCAGCACGTTTAAATAATGAAAGAGAATCGTATTAAGGGAAGAAGATCTCCTTTCATTTCCTATTCCATTAGAGGGAAACAGGGAAATAAAGGAAATTAAAGGTGCTTTGTTTGCAATTTTTCTCCTGCCTTCCCTTCCCCGTCTTGTAAAAAATTGGCCGTGCGGCTAGGCTTGGCTCTGGGCGTAAAAGCGTGAAAAGCTCCTGTTCTGCCTCCACTACCACCATCACCATCCATAAGTAGATAGGTATTGATGTTGTATAGAATCTTTCCAGAAATTCTCCATACAAACCACCTACTAAAGCTGTTTCCTTTAAAGATCAGTCATTGTCAGCCTCCTTCTTTCCAACTGAAGGAATGCATTTTTCTTGTAAGCGGAAGAATTTCCTAAGCAATATAGCTTATAGCTAATTCCCTCCACGAAAAAAAAAACACTTTTCCGTTTAGAGATTCCACCTTCGTCCCACTTCCTGGCTTGTACATGAATAAAAGGCGTGTAAAAAAGAGAAAGCTCAGAAGAAAGAAGAAAAGTTACAATGAAACGATGAAAAGAAAGAAAAAGGTGTACATGTCAATACGATATACGATACAATACTAAGGAATTCCTCTATCTGCACATGACCTTTCGCCATGCCTGCGGATATGTATCCTCGAGATAGATGCTGCGTAAATAGTCATATAAGTAGTTGCTTCATGCTTCCTAATAACTGACTAACTTATGGATGGACTGCCGCACAAAAAATTTCGTACTTTTTTAAATATCCAGCCCACAATTCTAGTAAACAGGCTAGTTTTTTTAAACACATACTTTCTGGTTCAAGAGAAGCAAGCCATATTACTTATGTGTACCTTCGAGATGAACTTCCTCCTGGGTCCTTACAGAAAATAAAAAACAAAACTGTAAATTGGAATATTTAAGCTTATTGCCTCGCCAGTCACCAAACAATAATCCTTCCACCTTTTCCCAGTTCGACCATCTCCTTGATCTCTCTCTTTCTTCCTTTCTCTGGCTCCTTGCAGTAAACCTCCTGAATGCAGTAAGTACCCAACCAAGTACTTTTTTACACAGTGCTTTATCCCTTCCCCAAGCACCTTTACACTATTTTAAAGGACAGACCTGCAAAATACTCCGAAGAAAGCAAGAAAGAGAAAGCAAGTCCGACAAAACGGTTGTAAAAGCCTCTCCTTTTCTCTTACTTCCTTTTTTTATGGATTATTGTTCCAGCAGCCCCAGGATTATTGAGCCGCCACCATTCTCCCGTTAAAAGACGACCGACCAGAGGCCATCCATCGGAAATAAAAAGAGTGGTGGGGGCTCGTTACTTTGGGCTTTTTGAGCCGTTTTTTATTATTTTGTGGCCAGTGAGTAAAATGGTGGTTGGTTGTGGTATAGCCTCTTTACTTCCTTTCTTAGAAATAAAAGGCCCCATTTCTCCAGCCATTATGTGGGTGATGTGATCCCAAAAGATATAGGAAAGGAAGGTTTATTATTTTTTTGCAAGGTCCCACAGGAAATTATTTCAGTGATTTCATTCCCTCATAATAATCAATTGTAATGACAATAAACTTTCTTTCTGGAGCAATATGATAGAGTAGAGTACGTTTATTGTTTCCTGGATATGGTCACTTTCTCTTTTTATATCTTTCCATGTGGGTTTACACTTCTGCTCCCCTACTCTACTTAAACTTTTCCTGCCAGGAAGAATTTAGTTAAGAGTCCTAACAAACAATTGGGCTGCTAATAAGCAAAAAAAAAACAAGCAAGTAAAGCCGTATAAAAGAGGAAGAAAAAGAGGAGGAAAAATTGCGACAGGGTGAAAGCATCGACACACTTTTAGTGCTCTTAAATGAGGGCAATTTAATGACGACAATAAGATGGGGAGATGGGAAGATGACAATGTTGATGACTCCAGTCGTTTCTCTTTCACTGCCGTCGGAATCATCATCAGAGGAGAGTGCCAGCCAGAACAGAAGTGAGAGGCGGAGAAAGTGCAAAAATATCTACGTAAAAAAAGGAAAAAATCGACAGAGACAGAAACGACTTGGAGTTAAGTCAAATAGGTAGATGCATACATCGGTACCGACGTACTTTCAGACAATGCAATGGAGGTATTCAAGCAAAATCCTCTTCCGTAAAACAAAAATGGGAAGAGACCCGAAATCCGAATGGGGGCTGCCTAAAACCAAGCTTAACTTTAGGTTGGAAGGAATGAACGTAAAAAGTGAATGTGTTGTCTACATCCTTCCCTGCATTTTTTTGTTGTATGTATCAACCAACTCATTTCTTAGTTTTCAGCAGACCTACGAAACCTATTCAGAAAGTCTCCAGCTTGTACAATGCGTATTGTACTTAAAGCTGGTAACATTTTGCAGGGAAAAAAGGTTACCTATTACTACCTACATATTTTTGCTTCTTCATTTTTTTGGCAACTGTACAAAGTTAAATGGGACTCTTAATGTTTTAGAGCACAGTGCCCTTTTCTCCTCACAGCTTGTAATGGCATTATATATTATAGCCGGCTGCAGTTCTATCTCCATTCTATTGTCATTATTTGTTTCGTTTTTTTTTCTTTCGGGAGGGAAAAGAAAGCCGTCTTGTCCGGGTGCTGTTTTTTCTATAGCTTCTTCTTACAGAAAGGAAAAAAAATCCGGGAATGAATGAAAAGGGGAATCAAGACATGCTATAACAATACTAAAGATCCTGGTCATGAACTGTTCCCCGATAAAAAATGTGTTTGGTCGGTCGGACCATCATGTGCATAAAATGGCCCATTTTCTTTTTCCACTCCGACCGTCGGCCGGACTTAGCCTGATGTCTAAAAGATGTGTCATGGTGCCGATGGAGATGCCGATACGAAAGTGACTTGCTGGCCCAAAACAACTGCTGCTGCTCCTGTTTTTTTTTGTTGGAGTTGCTGCAGTGGAAAGTAAGAAAAATGGCAAGTGCTGCTGCTGCTGCTAAAGATGGAATGGAATTGTAGAAAAAAAGAGACATATCACAAACTGCAACTACACTACAGTCTTAACAATGTCAGCATCATATTATCCCCATTTTAAGAAATTGCTAAACAGTTTGTTAAGCCGAAGAAGCCGGCTTGGATTATAAAAGCATATTTTCTTTAAGTGAGGGAGAAAGTATGAAGGAAAAAAATAAGATTTTAAGACAACGACATTTGCGATATACGTGCGAAGTAAGTTGCTGTAGATTTTTTACAATCAGAGTAGAATAATATATTTGGGTGAAATTTTTGTGGAGCTCTGAAAAATATGTGGACATGGCCCCTTCTGCATGGCCACATATGTATGGGCTTACGTACGTAGTCCAAGCTTACTGTAAGCATCTTTGACTCGCAAGTCACAGCCAACCAATGCGAAAAGAAACGTGTTTCACCCTGTTTCAGTTGTAAGATAGCATCGCGATGCGATGGATAAAAAAAAATTGAGAAAAAATATTGTCTTGAGAGTTGAGACATTCGGTTTGAAGCAGAAAAAAAACTTTAGTAGCAGCAGCAGCAGAGGAGAGTGACGGACTTAGAGTATGAAATAGTGAAAACATTAAAAAAGGACTTTCTCCTCTGTGCATTATCACTTTCACCATCATCACATCCCTATAGCTTGGGTGACTATGACTGGGGGAGATCGGAAGTTGGATGTTAAATTGTAATGCGACTATTGGGAGCGGAGGAATGAAGCAAGAAATACGAAACCCGATGGGACCACCATGGCATGCATGGCCATACCATCCAAGGACAAATATATATACTTCGATCCTGAAAATGGATAAGGGCTCCCAAGGAAAAAGAAAATAATAGAAAAGTGAAACTAAAAGAGAGAAAGGGGAAAGAAAGAAGGTAAAAGAGAGAAAGTATTTATGTTACCCATTTGGTGATGGTGACAGATGAATCCTGTCAAACTGGATGTGGACAATGTGTTGAGCGGGAGCGGTGAAGGAGTAGAGCAAACAGCGTATCCCGCCTGGGTAGCTGGCGGGATAGTCGGGACTCGTGAAAGTGCCCCATTCCTTAGCGAAGGTGCTGGTGAACCGGACACATTTGCAGCCTGGAATGATAGAAAAAAAATTACAAAAAAAGAATGAAAACTGGCAGCGCGACATACGTTGTAAGACAAGGATCTTTATGGACATATGATATGATAGCGTTCAACAATGAGAGAGTTGATCAATAAATTAGTTTTAGATTAAATCAATCTACAAATATGTGCCTACTCGTAAGAACCTTTTTTATGCTTGTTATTTGCAGGAATTCGATTGAAAAAACTTTTATTAAAATTTATCATCCAATTTTCTGTAATACTAGCAGCCAGAAAGTAGTCGCTTGGAAGTTAAAAGCGACTACTCTAGCGAAAAATGAATCATTCATTAACTAACATCGACAAACACCCGTCATTTTATAATCCAGACAATATGCATAAGCCAAGGTTAACTTTTAATTAGCCATGTTGTTGTGTTCTTTTCATAAATCAATCATTTGCTATTTTGCATTGGAACTGGAACACGTTCTTGGTTATGAGAGCTATTACAAATATAAAAATCCACCTACACGATATAAATCATTAACTAATTTGAATGCTGAAAGCCAAATTTCAAAATTCGAAAGCACTTGGAAGTGGAGACGATTCAATTCAAAATTGGTCGACTTTAGATTTAAAAACTAACCGTTACAATAGCCAGCATAAAAATAGGCCACACCTATAATCCATCTGAAATCATATAACTGGTTTGATTTGATGAGATAATATAATTAGTTAAAATGTTAAATATAAAATCCTCTTTCCCTCCTTATCTTCTCTTCCCCTCCCCCCACATTACGCGTTTTTTAATTATTGCAATATTATTAATTAATTGCGGTTAGGTTAGGTAAAATCCAGTGTTTTAATTTGTTGGCAAAATAAACAAACAGCCGAGTTGCAAAAAATGAATGAAATGACAAATGCATTCCCCATCCCCATCCATCCCATCACAATATATACATCCGTCCTTGTTTCAGTTCCCACTTCCATACTGGGGTAAAGTGAGAGGCAATGCATCAATGAGCTGTGTGGTAGTAGTATAGTGGAGGAGCGCAGCAGTCGAGTCAACCAAGCCAGCCCAACCTACTACAGTTTAGAGTTAGAGATGCAGCTAGCTCACACAACCATAAACAAACAGCCACACAAACCGGAGGCCAAACCGCATAACAAATTGTCTTTTATAACTTTTGATAATTAGCGAATTTAACGGCCATGACACAAGGGTAAATTTTAACGGACTATACTTACCTCGCCAATGAATAAACTCCGACTCCAATTTTTATCCCTCCTCCAACATCCAACGTGCTCCGCGAAATCGGACGCCTCATTCGTTGCTTCACTCTAACAACTTTCAGCAACTCCTCTAAGTTTTCAGCTTTTATGACACTGGTTTCATCCTCCACAATTTTCTAATGAATAAACAAACATATGAAACAATGAAATTACATTTACTTAGCCACGTGTGTAATTCATCATTAATTAATGATAAGCTTACCGAGTAAAACGGAGTTAAGCTGAACTCAGCATTGAATGCTACAATGTTTAACTGCACATTCCCCAAATCTTTAAACTTCCTTTCAGCTTCCTTCTGCATATTCAATTTGCCGGCATGTGGTGAATCGTTACAGGTAAAGAACATCATCTTCTTCTGATACGTGGTAGCTTTTCTGTGTACAGTCAAATAAGTTTGGAAATCAATTAATTTCATTTATGTTTTCCCTTTAACTAATGACTTTAGCACATACTTTAGTACAACAGAACGAAATAATAAAAGGATTTATTTTCAGTATTGAGTATTCTCTGTCTGAAACCTTACCCTTCGTCGATAATAATCTTTGACAGCCAAAATAAATCCTTCAGCTCATACTTCTCGGAGGAACCAATCTTATCCTCGAAGCCATCATAGTCCTCCGAGTCCTTCATTTGATTCAGCTCTTGAATCATGGTCGTCGTCACAGTTGACAACTCCTGGAGCTGGTAGATATTCCCAAACTTCAAAGAATTTTTCGACTGCTCCGTCCCTAGAAAGATGAGGGAGACGAGGTCCTTCTCGCTCGAAACCACCTTGCTCCTCCAAATTGCTTGACAGCACTAGGATCACAATTAAAATCATATACCATTCTTATTAACCGAAACTGTAAGCAAGATAGCTAATTAAATATTTAATAATAATGTTGTTGGTTTTTAAGGTCAACGGGAATACCTTTAAAGCAGCTAGGAAAGGCACATCCTCCCCTTCCTTCCACTCCTGGAACATTTCCGGGCTCGCATCAATCACCACCAATAGGGCAGACTTCCCTCCTCCAGGTGTCTTATCCTCCTCCTCTGCAAACTCCTCATCGGAGTCGTTATTGTTGCCCCATCCCCACTTCGCCACTGCCATTTCGATCTCCTCGATTCTAATCACTAATTGGTATCTGACCAGACCAGTTCACTCAACAACATCAACTTATCTCACTTTTTTTTAAATCACAAGTGAAAAAGTAGATCAACACCGTTCACTCACTCCACACTCCCTATCAATGATTAAAGTTCAGATAAACGAATGAATGTCAACACTATCTATCAACGCAACAGTAACACTTACATCAGCTTTCCAGTTCCCAATCCATTCACCATTAGTTCTTTACCAATTAATTATCAAATTGCTTGTTTTAACTTTTTCCGTCTCCGCACTTCACTGTCTTTTGTCTTTCTGCCACGAAGAAAGCTACAAAAACTAAAAAAATAAGCCAAAATCTCCAGTCCTCCAGGCAAGGCAGGTCCAGACTCACCGACTAGGCCAAAGCACACAAACAAACAACAAAACAAAAACGATTGCCGAACGTATTTTGCTCAGGAAAATTCTTCCATTCAGCCAGCCACACACAAGCAGCATATTAGCAGCAGCAGACAAATAATATGCTCTTTCGCGCTTTTAGCCTTGTAAAAAAATACACCTTTCTGGATCTGTCTGTGCTATGCTGGTTGGTGTTGAGGCCGAGGCTGTTCTGTTAATAGCAAAATCCAGCTGATCCCTCTCTGTCTGAATGGAATACAAAACAGAGCATTGAGCACATGAGTGAGGTGGAGTATTTATTGTTAGTTTGTTTGGTGCATTGAATTTAAATGCAGTTTAACAGTTTTTTTAATCGTAACTTTTCAGTTTTCAGGATGGATGTGAGGTGATAAATATGTAGTGCACGCAGTTGATCAATAATCAATGGAGTTAGAAAAAGCGTTTAAATGCTGTAGCTGCGACGCTGTAAGAAAAAGAAACACCTACTATAGCTTTTTTACTCGTTAGCATCGGTCTGTCACGTCACAGCTACATTGGTTTTTATTTTATTTCCTGGCAGACATTCCCAGCCTCGGACCTCCTCCAGATACACCAACGACGCCATGAGATGTCCCTCAATCTTTCGCTCAAGCCGTCGTCGTCGGCATCTTCACTCCTCACACCTTCCATCCTAACCAAAGGTTCGATTTCTGCAGGGATCATCGGATTCGTGGATGAAACCCCTACCCCCACTCGGTTCATCAGGAATTGTGAGGAAGTGGGACTATTCCAGGACCTGCAGAACGTGAATCCCTTCGATGAAGACTTTAAAAGAGCTGCGGACAGCGCAACGGCGACCCCTTCGGGAGGGGAAAGTGCTTTTGACTTTTCATTCGCAAGTGCTGCCAGTGGAAGTGGACCTCCCACGACGCCCATCTCACTAAGGACGTCAAGATCCAAGAGAAGATATTCCGACCAGGATTCGTTGAACACTCCACAGGTCTTTCCGTACCTCAACACTTCATCGGGGTATCACCTTCCAACATTGACTACAAATACGGCTTCCATGTCCGCGTGCCTTACCCCGACTCCACAAAATTCTGTGATATCGCAAGAGAGCTTACGAAGCGTTTTACAAATTGGATTTGAAGACAACGATATCAAGGAGTGGAGGCAAATCTGTCATACGAACTGAGAAGAGGTCCTACAGGGCAAGTCAATTATCCAATGCAGAACAACTTGAAGAAACGAGTGGGGAATTAGCTGGCACGGGACAGAGTAAACGGGAAATTTTGGAAAGGAAACGGGCCGCTTCTCATAGGTCAAGGGAACGTCGGGTATGAAGAAAACATTCTTGAATATGAAGATTGTGTAATTTTTTTATGGTATTTGAAACATCATTGAAAATTATTGTTGTAACAAGATTTCGGGTCTATTTTTGTAGAAACAATGGATCGATGGTCTGGAATCAAAATGCCGAGAACTGGAAACATTACTCGCCCAAAGTCGAGCAGAGGTGGCTAATTTAAAAAAGGAGAACGATATTCTCAGAAGCCAGCAAATGGAATGTGACGATAGGCTACGTCAGATAGACGTAACCAGAAGAGACTCATCGCCGACGTCAATATCAAATGGAAAATCAAAGGATCTATCTCTAATTCATCAATCCTGCCAAACTGAACTCCAAGACTTCCCATCGCATATCCAAGACAGACTTCCAAACGTAGAGCTTACTTCTTCAACTAATAAGATGACAACAATACTCTCTACAATTGTACTCCCTACTGTGAAAGCGAAAAGAGGCAGGCCGAGAAAGGGACAAGAGCGTCGTGTGCCAATTTTGTCTGTGCCTATTAAATCCTCCACGGATGAACTTAAAACGCCACCACCCAAAATCCCAATTTTACCGTTGCCCGACAAGCGACTGCTCATTCATAAAAAGGCGTAGTTTAAAAAAAACATGATTTATCTACATAAAAACATAATCTCTGTACCTTAACTTGGCTTTAATTAATTAAAAAAAGAATATTTTATACAACTTTTTATACATTGATTAGTAATAAAATTCAATTTAATTTGGAAACTTGCAAATACATATGGTGCAAAAAATGGATTTCTTTTTAAATACAAAATTCAAACTAGCTCGTTGGTCTAATTCGGCATATTTTAACCAGATGATCTGCTCCGACTGAGGCGAACTGAGATTTATCTTTTGGGTTGAATCGTATCCTCTTTATCACATCATGATGAGCATGGCTGGAATTAAATCATATTAATCTCGTTAGCCAAATAAAAACTAGGTGCATAGGTATGTACTGATAGACTGATTGAAATTTGATTTCTACAAAACTGCTTACCTTTGATCTATACTCTCTGCTACTGATAGCCTTTCTGCTTCGTCCTTTTGCTCGGCATATTTAACTATCTCCATTGTTCCTGACTCTAAACCCACCACAATTACGTTGTCAGCATTCACGGCAGCTGCAGTCACAGTGTGAGGAAATACTTTTATCGCTTGCATATCGTACTGTGCAGTTCTATTGAAATGAAAAGAAAAAACTAATAATTACATCACAATAATTTTACCAAATTACAATGGAAATTGAAATGTGATTATCAGTCGATTGACATACTCTGGATTTTCCTTCCATACGGCTAACTTTTTATCCCTTGCACCAGTAACAAAATATTTGCCACAAGGACTCCACGTTCCAACCCACAACGCTCTTGTATGAAAGCTTCCAGACTGGTGAACTTGAATAGAGAAATCGACATCTTCACCTTTTGTATCTTTGTTGACGTTCCACACGGCCCATGTCCTATCCCTCGAAACAGAAATAAGTTTTTGTCCGTCAGGTCTAAACTCAAGTCCGGTGACATTCAGCTTATGAAATGGAAACTCTCCTAGATTTTTCCAACGCTTGGCGCACCTATAAGAATCATAATGTTGTCAAATTAACTTGTAGAATGAATCCCCACTTCCTTCCCGTTCCCACACTTGCATTTTACAACTAAAAGTGAGTCCTACCATAATATTATAGATGAAAATTGAGGTTTAGAAGACTGCGACCCACTAGCAATCAAGGCATCCACCGGAGAAGTTCCAATACACGAGATCTCGTACACATGCCCATAAAGTTTTGACACTTCTGGCCACAAAGTCTGAGAACGCAGGAAGTCTTCATCTAGTCTCACTTCGACTGGAAGCTCGAACGCATTCTCGTAAATTACCGTGTCTTCGGATTGGTTTGATAGACCGAGGGCTGGAATAGATGCAGCTTTTGTTTGACTAGACTTGTGATCTAGCGTGATGCTACTAACATCCTCCAAATTCTTGAAGAATATATCTGGTGGGACGAATGATCTCAGGATTTTCTCCTCAGCCCCACTTACAATCTTTTCCTGAATCGTTCTTCCAGAAAATAGATCATGGCCGTGGATTTGTGGTCGGGAGATTTCGTGCCAACGTCCTTTACCCCATGGGGCATGAATACGGGTTGTTTGGTCATGACTCGTCGTAACAACGTAATGACCGCCAGAATCATAGTCCATATCAGAAACCTGTCCAAAGTGACCAGTCACGCTTGGTTGTACATTCCACGTATCCTATAAGATTCATTTTAAAAACGGTCAAGAATAGGCTGCCAGTTACAAGCTAAACTTTTATTTTATTACATCATAGCATACAACATTGGCTATTAAGTAATATGTACCTCCTCTTGCCTCCAAATCTGAACACCACCTTGAAAGCCATATGAAACCACCACGTCATCTACAAACTTGGCCCCATATCCTCCCGGAATCTGACCGCCCATAATACCAAACCTGTACTTTTCTATCCAAATATCATCCTTGCAAGTCCAAACAATGGTAGATTGATCACTGGAACACGATATTAGATCCGCTAAAACAAAAATGTCTCATTTAATATAATTCGAAATTTGCGTTTCTTCAGATGTTGTTCCAAACTTTACTACCACCATTACCGTTCGAATTCCACTCCAACGAGTTAATCCACCCTTCATGTCCGATTATCATAGAGTCAAATATAACCAAATAGTCTTTGAATTTATGAACTTGAAATTCAAAATCACTTTTCGTGGACTGGGATTTGGTGAGACGCCACACTGCGATAAAAGAGTCTTGACCCCCTGAAGCTAAAAGTACGTCCCCGTTTTCTAAAATCAAATCAAATACGGAAAAAATATACATCTTTAAAAGTAGGAACACATTTTTTTAATCTGGCTGGGAAATGATTTGAAGAATGAGTGGTCATATTTTTTCACTTACCAAGTGTGACGAATCTAATACATCTAACCCAATCCTCATGCTTTAATATTGTGCAGGCAAGGCGAAACTCCATCTTATCGTTTTCCTGAACTATGGAATGAAGGCCTACTGATCCATTATCCAATCCTAAAGCTAAAACTACTGATTCCAGACTTTCCTTATCGCCTGGAGGAAACATGTGAAAGACGAGGTCTAGGGCTAAGGACTTCCTTAAATTCATTTCTTGTATTAGCGTAAATTTTCCATCTGTTAAATAGAAAATATAATATAAATTACATGTTTCCCATTTTAATGTTATACATTATCATACACCGTACCGGACGCTTTGAATAGTAAACTACGTTAAATCGAATGATACCTTGTAGTTTGTAAATCAGGATTCGGGAGTCAGTTGTTAGACATCCCACCAAGTAAACCCCTTCAGCAATTTGTATCCCATCACATACTGTTAAAGAAATATCTTTGTGAGCCAGTACATATTTCGCCTCGTAAGTGGGCGCTATCGACGAGCCGAAAGAAGGGCCCTTCTCCCAAAGGATCAGCTTCCCTTTCGAACAGCATGACACAATGAACTGGTCTGACTCCAAGCTAAAATAAGATCAAAGTAGAATTTAATAATCAATCATCATATTCCACTTAATCCGATACCGCTATTTTCGCAACAATCTAAACTACTTACGCAGCTTTAACGAAACGGACGCAGTTGATTCTCCCATCGTGGGCAACCAGCGTTAATATTGTTTTACATTCCTGTTAAAATTTAACAAGTAAAATCTCTTTCATCTTTTATCAATTAAATTGGGTAATCATAGCGCATCACATATATATGAGATGTCATCCGATTCAACTAGAGAAAACAACCATAATAAACCGAAATAAAATCATTCCATCATCATACTAGTTAACTAAACTTACTTCCACATCATAAACTGCCAACGCATGATTAGCTCCATAGACAAGGAATCCTTGAGATAATTCGAGGCAATTGTAGGTGCAATTACAGCACGCAGAAATATATTCAGTTTCCACCATTGTCCCAGATGACATGATTGATGTCTCAATCAAAACAGCCAGTAGTTAGATAATCACAGCAGTCCCCCAAAAAATTAAAAACAAAGAACTTGAATCATGCAAAATTAGTTAACCTCTAACTAACAAAACTAACGCTCACACCTCCCACACTATCGCAAATTCACCTAAATGCACTTTCATGAAAAGCGTTCTGAACTGAATTACATAAAACAGAAATAATTAGTTTTTTTATGATGTATGACGAAATAATATGTCGAAAAACTGAGCTCAATCAACAATCAAAAGCATGTGCATAGAAAAGTAAGCAGACTTGACTCGCGGGCATCCTTCCTAACCTTCTGTCCAACGTGAGACCTTTCCTGTGAACGCTGCTGCTACGCTTGCGCTTGTAGCTTGAACAAAGAATTCGACAACAAAGCCATTTTTCATGAAGCTTTTTTTGCTGTTGCCGAATGAGTTGGTATGATTTTTATGAAAAATATTTTTAACCGTTTATGATTAATGGGGTACTTAATTTATGAACTATTTGGTTAAATATGCTTGAAATAATTTTTGTTGTTGAATTCCCAGTTTACTGTTATCTTTTTTTACAAAAAAAATCTCAGATTTATTCCAATAATAAAGTCCAAATGGTAACTTGACTGATCACAGATAAATAGTTTTTTTGAAGACCGAATTGGTATTAGCAATTTCCTTTGTTTTTGTACAATTTTGGCAAGGGCATAAATAATAAATAATTAATAAGATTAGTTAAAAAATTTGATTTTTGTTGCATTTCCAATGTTGATCCGGGTTAAATCTTTTAACTGTAAATCGATGATGGATGATGATGCTAACCCTTTCCTTTTTCTAAGGCTAATCGTTTGAGGATAAACCAAATAATAATAATGTTGATGAGACTGATGTTGTTAGTTTAGTTGGGATGATTTTGTTACTGGGATTTGGCAATATTGCTCGGTGGAGAAACATCAGGAAGATGTTTAACCGTAGAATCCGTAGAGTCCTGTAGAAAAAAAGACAACCACATTTAGTTACAATTTTTTCATGCATGGAACTTTTGTTTCGACTAGCTAATGCTCGTGTTCATAATTTGCAGTGTATTTATGTGTTAAGTGTTTTAATTTCTGTGTTTTAACTCACCACGACCATAGCCTGATTGGTGTTTGATTGAGGGGGAGGGGAAATTGAGAATAGAAAATTATTAGGCGATTTCTTCAAGAGTACAACTTATAGCCTTTCTAAGCATTAATTATATCATTTTGAAAGTGGAACTTTATGGAATAGGATTTTGGCCGGCTCTAGAGAGTAGCCATTGTAAACCCCATTCCATAAATCTCTTCAATCAAAAGGGCGTAGGTCAGTACGAGCTTCTTTTAATCTTGTAAATGTTTTAGAGTGCATTTGTTTAAAAAAAAAAGTGCAATCAATAAAACGTACCGTAGTGTCCCAATCCATATCCGAGCCCATATCCGTATCCCAAACCATATCCTCCATAGAAGGGAAGTCCGTAATAACCGAGACCGATTCCGGAAGCGGTTTGGAGGTCCTTCTTGGGTTCTTCTGCGGCTTGTTCCTCAGCAGCTGGAGCAGCCATAGCCACGGCGAAGATGGCGAAGAGGGCGAAAAGAGCCTGTGAGGATGGGCAAGAAAAAGAATAATTATCTCAGGTTATAGCACTTGTTCACCCCGTCTCAGTTCACCCCAGTCAGACACTGGTATAGTTGGAAGATAAGTTGTGTTGGAAGACTGATTGTTCTGAGGACTTACGAAAAGCTTGGCCATTTTGGAGTTTGGAGGGTTTAAGTTCTAAACGAACTGTAAGAGGTTTAGTAAAACAAAAGGTTTTGGAAATGTTTTCAGAAGACTGAGCTGATCTGAACTGATGACTATCCCAGGTTCACCGCCGAGTTTATATACCAACTCGCTGGGTGAGAAAGGGGTAAAGGTCCAGTGGAAAAGGGAAGCCTCCAATGCATTATTAGATGATGGGATATCATCACACAAAAGGCTCTTACAATGGTACGACCACGTCCCAACGACGGCCATCATCATCCCTCCATTTTTTTTCTTATTATCTCACCTCCATTTGAACCATCCCATCACAAACCATCTTATAAAAAAAAACAAATTCCCTATAAACCTACATCAAACTCATTTTCAGACCTATATCCATATATATAAATGATAATCATATCATAACAATAAAAATTGTGAAGAAGAAGAAAAAAATTACACCCTCCCCTCCCATCCCACAACAATCTCCACATGTAAATATACACATAGGTACATGTCAACAATGAGAAGAGTTTAATTCTCAGTTTTAGTCTAATCTGTTTCCCATCAAAAAAGAGAAGAAAGAAAAAACATGATGCTCAGGTATCTATTACAAAGTTATAGGCTACACATCACACACATGTAGCTATATACCTATATCTGAAGCAAATTATAGAGCGGTTTAAGTTAAGTAACGAATGTCAAGCTAATCAGTGTAAACAACTGTTCAAGCAAGAGGCATTCTAGCATATATCATTCATTATTATATTTTTGTGTTGTTTCATGCGATTTCATTCAAAATATAAAAGGTAAATTCTCATCACCATATTCATCATCGTCACACATGTTTAGTGAAGAAAAAATCTCAAGAAAGCATTGTTTCATTTTCATCTCGATATATTTGTAGATGAGATGGGGATTCAATTGTTTCACATGACATGTGCTTCTTTATTCTTGCAAAAAAAAAACAAAAAAAAACAAGTGTAAAAGAGTGTGTGGCTATGTTTGTTAAGTGCCCTCCTCATTCATCACCATCCATCTCAAAGAACAATGTGGTAACTTAGGGCATGGCACGACACACACTCTTCTTAACAAGCCGCTCGGAAAATGTGACGCTATGTACATAGTTTATTATGCATGAAACTGAAGCTGATGATGATGTATCTTATCAAATCATACACAATAATAATAATAATAATAAGGTATTATAATTTTCAGAAGAAGAAAAAAACATGATATCATTTGTAAACGCAACTGAAAGGGGATACCCATGTACTGGTACTTTAATTGCCTAAATGTTCCTCCACCACCACCGCCGCCACCGCCTATGAACTCGATCTTCAATCCATTGACACTTGAATTGAATTACGCATTGTTTGTCTGTGTGATCTTGTAAACATGTGCAAATACCATTTTTACCATTTTATTGCCCAAATTTTTGAGTCAGAAACCAAGCCCTTTGAGAGCACGTGAGTGGGATGATGATAAACAGCAGCCAGCAGCGCTAACCGGAGTTCAGGTTGACTGGCTACTAAGGCGCATTACATCTGTATTTACAAATGAGTTACTGGGCAAAGGACATAGAATCTCGTTGTGAAATTATCTTTTTACTTTGTTGTACCAGGCTAATTTGTAAAGTAATTGTAAATTGTAAGTAGATGTACCATGCATGCAACTACTACAAATCTGAAAATACAGAGATATTAAAAACAATAGGGCTCAATTCTCCATTATTGTTCTTCTCATCCCAACTATTAACTCGTCATAATTGTTTTTCATTTTTATGACTGCTATCCAATAATATCATCGTAAAAAAGGCAGCGGATGAGAAGAGCAGGCATGCGAATAGCCCCTTCCAATGATTGGTAATAAAATAATGAATTGATGAAAAGGAAAGTACTATTTCCCGATACATACTTCTGTACAGGTAATTTATCACTGCGTAAACTTAACAATTACAAATATATGTGCGTAATATGCTATGATCAGCCCTTCCATCAAATCCATTCCAACACGTGGGAAAATAGTTTCTTGCATTCTGAGGGCTCTCCGTTCCATAATGACGATGCAATTGTTAGCTTATTACAAAGGTAAGGTATGTACCTCAGCAGCCATTTAAATTTATTACATTACTATTACTAAGCTCGAGTTTACTGAGAAGAAACATGACTCCTCTCCCTTATCATCATGATACCATTAAAAACTTACAAGTACGGCTCAAGTTCACCGCTTAATTAACTGAACCTCCTTGTTTCGTTTGTGTAAAAGTGAACGGGACTGAAAGAAAATTGAGATGGGTGGGGATGGGAAATCTTTCTAGAAGAATATCCAGCTCGATTACTTCTGAGCTGACACGATTGTTTTTTCTCGATGATCGAGCCATTTTAATTCCCAGGAATGCTTACTGAATCGAATCATTGCCTGTAAACCAATGACGTGTCGGTTAAATTGTTAAACATGATGAATTACTTGCTATTTATGTAATTATTGATGGATTAAGCTGTCGCGAATCCCACACGGACTCACTCTTAATGGCTATAATGTCTGTAACTACTATATGCTGATCACGGCGACATACTAATTAGTCATGAAATTGAAATAACTAATTAGCGAACATGAATGGATAGGTAGCCAAGTTTCTTCTTCTTTCTAGAAACATCACGAGTTTAGCCGAAGATCCGTTTGGCTGACCGACCAAGGTGATCCCTTAAAGGGCCAACGCCTTTTCGCATACTCCTTGATTTTTGGCCGGTGCGGTGGTACGGGAAAACCATAAAAACTTTTTACAATAGAATTTTACAAATTATTTATTGGTCCTTAGATTTAATTAGTATGGATATGGATGTGGGGGTGCCTTGAGATGATAAGCCATGTCATCAAAATATATCTATTTTTATCGAGAATCACGCAAGTGTAAACATAATTATTTTGAGTACTACTGGTCCTACTCTTCTTAAGAATGAAAATGAGGATATGCATAAATTAACGAGTTGATTATATTAATTAGTATGATCCTGTGACGTAAAGTCATTTGATTGGTTACTGATTGGGGGTGAGCCCTTTTTCAAGCTAATCAAACCTAATGCCGTTATCTGGCTAGGAAAGCTATTGAGATTTTGTTTGTTTTAGAATTGCTCAACTGTGACTGTGACGGTAGCGGACGCATGCATGGCCAACTGATTTGTTGGTCAAGTCGTGGTATTTGGGTGTATTTATGATCATTTTGATTAACTGATATGAGTGATATGATGAGTGATGTGATGACGGTGCACACTACAACAACATTGTAATAATAATTAGCTTGAGTCGGATACTGTGTTACACAGATCTTTTTCACTGTCATTGTTGTTTTTTTTTTAAACAAAATAACAAAAAATCAATGACTAGCAAAAGATTATTGAGTATTGGGATGGAATTAATTTCATTAGTAGGCATTAATTTGAGAATGGTCAGGATTTTGGCGTCTCTAGAACAGTTCAGTTTTCATCCATACCCATGTTTTGCTCGTTGTTGGTAATGATGACATGACGGTCATGCTCACAATTATTGGGATGTTTATTGAGATTTTGTAGGCGTGTGACTGCGGTTGAACTTTGCAGGTCAACTTATGTAACAATACTAATGATTGAATCATGCTTTTATGTGATATGGTTCATACCTAGTTAAGATGAAAAGAGAGAAAGGTTGACGAACGACATGGACGGAGAGACAGGGGCATTATGACACGACCTGTGAGTTATCCATAAAAATATGTACATTCACATTAAATGGTTCAACAGTTCACATCTTGAAATCATTGTCCCACTTTTCATAAGAAAGTAATTCGTTTCAGTGATTTTTATGACATGAGCAAATTGATCTTCAGTTTAATCATGGTTCATTTAAAAACTACACTGAACTTCAGTATCGAGTTGATTGGACAAGATAATTCCAGAGAATTCATTCTTACTTCAATCCACTTTAACACAGTTTTGTGCATTTCCCTCAACATAGTTATAAATGAGCCAACAGGTGTTACAAACATTCGCCAGCCATTAGCCATAAATACCACTGGTAATAATTTAATTACTACGATTATCAATTACGACTCATTAACGAAGATATTTGAGTAGAGCAGGCTATCACAACTAGATCCAGTTGTCTGATAATATCATTTATACATAAGCAACCATTCAATGTATCAAAAGCAACACAGGTGGACTTAATTAATTCTTGGTAGAAATATCTGGAATTTCTCATCCCTATCATTATTTTGATTAATTCCTTTTATCAAACAGTAGTCTGATGACCATTATTAGTTAAGTTATGCATACAATCCAATAAATATATCCATTTTGAAGTGAAAAAATCATAACAACACAAAAAAGAAAATGTAAAAAAGCGCATTACATGCTACAAGATCTGGGAAAACCTATCATAAAAAGGTCTAAAAATCAGCCTTATGTGGGAATAAGTCGCACACACACTACCACATACGAACTGATTGCAGCTACAGCAGATTGTTGCTACTAAAAGTCTGGAAGTTCGCTAGATCTCTTTTCCAGGTCTATTTCTGGATAGAAGCAAATGTTTCGACAAAAATTTTGGCTGGTAAATTTTGATTTTGATTGTTGTGATATAGTGACGATGTCGACTGACAATGAGTTATTGTCATTATATGAAATAGGGTTAGTTAGAACAGAATCCACATACTTACCTTATCATAAATCAATCCTTAACTATTTCAAATCACCTTTTGACAAGACTGTTCAACATGTTACACTTTGAACAAATAATAATAGAATTTGCCATTAATCTAAATCATTTGGCATTGACTCATTCATTGACGATAAGTCACGTCATGAAGCTCATTTACCTTATCAGCATCATTACGATCTCATGATAAACCTATGTCTGTAAAAATGTATTCAACATCATCATCACAATCTCAGTCAGCAATGTGCAAATTTAAAACCAACGTATGGTGTATTCTAATCATAACCTAATCTACACTACTGTGGTAAAAGTTACTCGTGGAAAAGTGTCCCTAGTGTCCCTTGATAATAAAAAATCATAATCAGCACTTAATCAAATGAGTCATTTCATTTGACATTTGCTCATTGTCATTAACCTATTGCGAGCTGTGCGGTGCACTGCGAAGGGTTCATATTGTTGGTGCAGCCTGCAGCTTAGTTTGTAACTCCTCTCTGTAGATCTATGATATTTTGTTGCAAATTATTGCAAAATGCTCACACAACTGAATCCCACACGTAACTCAATCTGACTGTATCTTTGCTCCTGTATTATTGAATTTGCAATTTTACTGATGTAAGAATAATGATAGCTTTCAGCAGGAATAATGCGTAATAATATCCAACTCGGTGAACTTGAGCTTGATTTATGCACAGATGAGCAGAGTAGTATTTTGACCTCCTGTTTGATATGAGATTTTATTGTAAATTTTATCCCCTCCAGTTTCAATTTCAATCCACTATAAATTTTAAGAAACCGTATGAAAAATATACACCGATATTAAAGGAATATTTGCATCCACATCGCCCCATAAATAATTCTCATCAGGATACTGACAAGAATATTATTGCATTAACAAGGTGTACTAATAAACTTACCTATTATATATTTTGTAAATATCAAAACATATTATTAAACAAATCAGCAGCGGGACTGTACCGCAGAGGTTATGACTGCTCGGAGTTGACCTTTATTGATGTTTTATAATAAATCTTCAGATGAAAATTCTTTTTTTTTTAAATAATCTTTGTTGAGGTGCTAACGAAAATATACCTAAACCACTTTGAACTGATGAGTTGTTAGTCAGCATAAGCATCAACTTCCATATAAAAATAGTTTCCAAATTCGTCGACTAATTCAAAGAAGTCTGAAGGTCATGCGTGAATCCGCAGATAATGACTACTTGACAGCGTGTATCTGAAAAGTGTGCCCAGAACGAAAGGTTCGAAATTAAAGATAACTCTGATTGTGAGAACTGAACTTATCTAGAAATATCCACTCAAATATTAGCATCCTTCCTTATCCTTGTTCCCAATCCAGCCTGTCTTAAACATGATGCCCCAATTAATGTATGAAATTTCAGTGATTTAATAGCTGATTACATACAAGATTATCGACAGTTTAAGTACTGATCATTGGCCATGGGCCATGAGTAAGCTGTCATCCTGGTTAAGAAATTGCCATTTTTTTCTTTTGGGAATTTTGGGATCAATAAAGCAGACTGCATCGCTGTACCTCAATAAGTGATTGTGCAAAAAACGCGGAATGGCACTGCAAGGCACGGCGAAATAAACAAAGAGAAACAATGATAACAACGGATCCTCCTTAACATTTTTTGTGCTTGTTTGACATAATCATGTTCAGGCATGCGTGTACGCAGTAACAACCCATAATCTTATTAATAATAATGCTCGTAAGTAAGCCTCAAAATTGCAGTACATAGTAAATAGAGGTTATCGAAAATACTTCAAAAAAGAAGCTCGCTTTGATAAGGGTACAAAACTTAAGACTATTTTTTTCTCATCCTTAACATAACCCAAGAGGAGGAGGAGGCGGATGGTGTGGAAAACAACATGCACTGTCACATCCTGAAGGTCGCCAAAAACAAAGGAGCAAAAAACAAAAAGTGCAAATCCGAAACGGAAGGGTAATTGTCAAATTATGGCATGCTTAGGTTGAAATGACAAAGCAAATCAATCACTGAGTTTATATCAGTTTCCATTCATGGTTGATGATAGCAAATCAACCCCTTCAAACGCAATACGCTTCCAATACGTTGTAAGAAAGAACAAAAGCAGGTCCATCTTCGTTTTTTAAAGGGTTGGATAGGTATTAGGTATGTTTTCTTTTGCGCTATAACAATGTTTTATTTCCCCATTCATCATCAATTTATAGAGTCGATTCAAATCGCTTCCTTTGATTTTAATACTCCTTGATGCCAGCCAGTGTTTTTTTATGTATAAAATGATAAGAGCGAAAATTCTGTTTTGTCAGTGCAGCAATACTAAAGGATAGCCACTTCCGATAACCATGAAAAACTCAGAAATTATCAGTCTTCTACTTCTGATAATTTTGTGGTTGTGTGTATGAATCATACCGTTTTAGCTACATTGTGTTCAACGAAGAAAACCACAGAAATTAGAAATCTTGGACAGAGGATCAATTCAGATTTTAGTACAAAAAAATAATTGCTTACTTCAGTCTGTGGTAGTGTATAAAGATTTGATCCGAGCTATTATGATTCGATCAAGCCAAGCGCAATATGCGTTCAACCAATGTGACATGAGCATTGCCGTAAACCTGTAAAAACTTATGCATAACTATATTTTCATTTTTTATTAAAGAGATAAGATAAGACGATAAAATTAGTCTGAAGTAAAACTTTCGAAGGTTTACATATGAAAATCCACGTTATTTTATACAACCAAACTTATACTGGCGATGATTTTTATTGAACAGAAGCTATTTACAAATGACTTATGTAGCATAGTTTAATAAATACAAAAAAAATCAAATTGAACCAATGAGTCAGGACAAGAATTTCGCTGGAATTTTTTTTTACTCCTTACAAAATTATTTCCATCTTTACAAAAAAACAACATTCTTTTGTACAAATGAGCAAAATTATTTTTTACTGACTAATGTAAAGCATGTATCTCTTCAAGCTATTTTGTTTTTACATGAACGGAAGTATTATTTGGGATAAGACATTAATTAAAAGATAATTTCTAAACTATTTTAAAACATGATTTTTATCCCCTTCAATAATATTCACTTCTTGTAATCCTTCCCCTGAGACGACGTGGTGGTGGTCGACTTGTGGTAGTGGTGGTGGTTGTTCTGGCCTGGCTTCTGGGAGAATCGTAACCCTGGGCGTCGTAATGATAGTCATATGAATCATCCCCGGTGGCATCCCCAGTATCGTCCCTGTACTGGTATTGATAGTCATCATAACCATGCTGCTTGCTGGGCTCATACTCATTCTTATTCTTCCGGGAAGAATTTGCAGTCCTTTGAGTGGTGCTGCTGCTTGCGTATGGTCCGGGGGCTGCACTTGGACCGGTGGGTGGGAATGGAGAGGATTGAGGAAGAGATTCGTGCGGATTGGCGGAAGGAGACGCTGCTCCACTGATTTGATTTGTATGCTCCGCCATGGCGGATTCCGCACGGGCTTGTTCCTGAACCTTTGAAATGGCTGAGATCCTGTCCGTCTGATTTTGCACTACAGAGCCAGCCTTCATCATGTCGTTAATCATAGCGAAAAGTTGGCCTTGCTCCTGCAAGCTCTTCAGAACTGTGAGAATGGCTCCTTCCGGATTTTTCATGTCGACTTGAGCAGACTCGCCGTAGGTCCCCTTTCCAGCTGCAACTCGCTCCTTAACTTGGTCCAAGGTACGCTTGAGCCGCTGAAGATTTTCGATCAGTTTGGCATGCTCAGTGTTAAGCCCATCTTCGCCTGCCGTGGTGGGGTCCAAGTTGTGGGAAGGCTGTTGGTTTACTACTTCCTGTTGTTGCTGCTGCTTTTGAGCCCGGAAACGACCTTGGGGCACACTCAAACTGCCCGATACCACCATCAAAACCAATACACTTTTTAGCCACATTTTCAGACTTTTGTTTTAACAACTTATTTTCAATTCCAGACTATTTTTCTAAGAAAATAGTTAAATTTAAAAAAAGTCCTTCGCTTAAATTTAAACGCAGCTTATTTTTGAACCCTTCTGTCGCGTCCGATCTGTCCAAGGGGGATGAAAGGAATAAGTAAAAATCTCCTTTTCCTACAATAACTTACTTTACATGATTGCAACAAAATGCTCGCAATAAATTGCCCAAAGTACATGATAAAAATCATACACAATGAAATGGTTGGCTGATCTAAAAAGGGCTACTACCTTAAATTATTCGTCATAGCGTAAAAATTGTGATTAAGACAAGATAGTCTTTTTTTTGCAAAAAAAGAGTAATTCCTAACTAATGTTCTTTCGAAATACTATTTACTTACTGCATTATAGGGGCATATACATATTACAATACAATATACAATACAAATATGACTAGGTTAACAATGAGCAGGAAAGAAAAAGATCATTTTATCATTTAGCTAAAATAAAAGACGTATTTTTTTTGCTTAATTTTCAAGTGTTTTTTTGTTATGATCTTTTTTGTGCTCTTTCAAGCATCCGGTACGGCATGAGCATGACTGCTGCTGCCTTCATGGCTATAACTTAATGTGATTGTTTCGTTGTGGAAAAGGAAGGGATATGACTGCGATATTAACTAAGGGATAAGAATGTGTGAAATCTGCAATTTATTTTATATTATTATATTATAACTTATAACAAAAGTGAATAACCTCTCTTTAAGTAAGCCAGGCTGAACAAGATAAGGCCCAGTTTTCTATATTTGTGTACTGCACTGGGTACTTGCATTCCTTCTTAGTTCTCTACAGCGATAGCTTCATCTATCAAAAAACGATTATGTAAGGAACTAACAAAGTTTTATGATGTGCAGTCTTGTACATTGTTATTATTGGGCAATGATATGCAACTCATAAAGAACAGATTAGAGACTCATTATATTATATGATGATTTCGTATCAAAACGGTCCCATTTAATGTAATGATCTGATACAAATGTACTTTACTTCATGACTCATGAGTTAATGATCAAAGTTATTTGTTATTGTGATTATTTATTGAGATATCAGACAATTTATTTTAAACGACAGGTAAACAAGTCCGTTGAGATTTAAAAAGTCCACTTCCCCTTTGTAGATTAATTTAATTTATAATGTAGCGTTAACGGTGCTGGCGTTGTTACAAAAGCTGTAAGATTTATTCCGTATGTTGGTATGTTTGCGTCAAGAATCAAAGAACAGAATAGAAATATTTGACCAGATAATTAAGATCGGAAGTAATATAGTATTGCATTACGTAACACTAAACTACTAGTCTAACTTTCTATGATTGACCGCTTCAGTCTCATGATATCATGCGTGCATTCAGGGAGTAGGTAATTTGTACATGGCGAGTGAGATTTTTCGAGTGCTCATGAAGCATGAAAACTATATTTGTTTTTAAATATCTGCGATTTCAAAGCTGAAAAAGTAAAAGTTGATGACAGAAAAAATGGGAATCAAATTCGAAACACGTGGACTACTGTTGACGCGTGAGATATATATAGGTATGCGTACTACCAAAACTAACACTATTCTTGATTGATGGAAAAATAAGTATTTTTAAAGTCTAAGAATCAATGTAATGTAGATTTAAAGGCATAGTTAATTTGTTAAAGCTCGGCTTACAATGAAGCGGAAACTGTTTGGAGCGTTTCTCACAGTAAAACCCTTTGCGGAAGGCCACAATTAGGAAGTTTGAATTCGACTCCTACAGTTCAGTTACACACTTCAAGCATGACATTGATTAAATAGCCTTAAAATGGAAGACTTGTAGTGTTGATTAATTCCGTATTTTTTTTAAAACTTCTGTTTGAAGCCAAGTTCAGCATTTTTTTAAATCCAATTCAACCAAAATCCTACATCTTTATATGAATCTCATGTTTGCCAAAAAATATAGTGGCGGAGGTCATGTGAAGTTAATAAACTTGCCAGACCAATTAGCCAAATGGTCTTCCGTCCAATGTCCATCTAGAAATTAGTACGCATTTTTATGTATATATTTTTTAAATACTTATTTTTTCCTTGTTTACAGAAGTATAAGCAGTTTGCTTATCGTTGGTGAAAAACTTATCATAAAATAAAAAAAGGGTGTGCGTGCATTCGTCTATTAAAGGTAAAATTACGCTGTAGATCTGTCGATCAAAGTTTCAATTAAAGCAGTCCATTTAAAAATTCTTCGCTTCGAAGCTTCGGAATTATTTAAAATGGGAATGAGATAACCTAATGCAAATAGATATAATCGATATTTATTTTCTAAATTTTATTGCAAATCATTTAATTATCATTCTATTAAGCCATTTTAGTAAAAATGCTGATTTATAGTTTTGCTTTCATACGCACGCACTTGCCGCAGATGAAATTTGTACACGAAAGAGAATTTCGAAAAGTGGAAGTATTAATTCCACCCCAACTGCTTGTCAATTACTTGAATCATTTAATAAAAACCTCATGATTTATGGTCATAAGAAATGATTATGGCTTTGATTCAGATTAGCATGCACCGCCACATCAATCGAATCTTACTTTATTGCTCTGGGTGGTGGATTTCATGCACAGCTAAGCAAATACATAGAATGGAAGAAGTTTGAAGTGAAGTGAGGCGCAGGTCTAAATATATAGCTTACTCGTGTACCTTATTATTATAGCTTGCATTTGAGCGTTGGCGCTGAATTAAATGTTAAATTAAAGTCAATTAAAATTCGTTTAGTAAACTATAGACATTAGTACAAACTCAAAGCTTAACTAGCCGCATACTATAAATCAACATTCTTTCTTACTTAAATCTTATGTGAGCTAAACCCTAATTTTTCAACTACAAATATATAGCTGTTTCTTCAATATGTTTGTATGAAAGAAAATCGAAAATTCCAGAAAATAAAAAGTTAATGAAATTATTGAGGGAATCCTCCACACTTCTCTTCCCTATTACACTACACGTTAATTATCTGAGTAAACATTATTATATAATCACATTACATGCGATAATACTTCGGATTAAAGCGTAGAGCAGCACCCCTTCTCAACTCATTCCGAAGGCTAGCATATTTAAAAATAATCAAGCTTACCTTTTGTTTCAAGGGCTTCCATACATATAGCTACGCATGTTTCAGTGCGCACATTGACGCATACTTAATTACTTGTTTCCTGATTAATTGAATAATGTCAGATGAATATAATGCTTGTTTAGTCCCACGCATAACTTCTGCCTTTGGAGACCTTCACCGTAATGATGGTAAGAGAAACCGCTATTATGTAACAAAGTCGTTCGGAAAAAATATATATGTTCGTTACTGTGCTTATTATTATTTACCTTTTCTGAAATGACATTATATAATGAACATACACGAAAAATAATTTATTTATGTTCTAGGTAAATATCAACAGAAAGCTGTGGGAAAATTGAAATGTGATGGGGCATTTGGCATTGCTATTCTTCTTATGACCAATATAATTGCTCCTTCAGAATTGCAACGTGCAATGAATGCTTTTTAACATCCGACGATGTATGCAATACAGAGGATAAAGAACTAAAAAAAACTCATTCTTTGTACAGTGACATGACCTGCTTACTCAAGAACATTCAATTAACAACGAATTATTTTTTATATATGATATGAAGTGGATGTGACTTTTGTAACGTTTTGGGCTAAATATGAAAGGTGAAGCGACATCATTCATCAAACCAAAAAAAAAAATAGTGTTGATTGCGGTGATTCCTTTCGTCGTAAATTAGTATGATTTTTGTTTAAAACGGAAAGTACATGCCGCAGACAGGAAACAATGCAATGTCCAAATTATCTTCTTCCTTGGAACGTAAACGCTTTGTTTAGAAGTGCAGACGATGGGGAAGGAAGTACCATTTTAGGGGAATCTTGCTTACAATTTGCTTGTTATGTAAACGGTCGAGCGTGCTTATTTGTCGCTTTTTGTTTGCTTAATGTTTGTTATTTTAATTTCATCATTCGTCATTATTTTTTAACTCATATTAAGTTATTCAATCGGGTCTGTTTGTCCCAAATGCTTACTTCATAGAAATATCAAGTATACTTACACACGGATGCGGCTGCTATATTTCTAGCACTCATTACCTGGCTTACGGAAAATACCGAGTCATTTCTCATTCTCTACTCGCTTACCTGAAATCGGATAATGTTTTTCTTATCTGTTATTCCACATGAAGGAGTAAATTTCTCCGTTTCTCTATCATCATGTTTATGCATCGGGCATTGTGAGTACACTGCACAGCATAAAGCGGTGGTGATCCCTCGTGTTTCATCCAATATAAATAGATTGCTTTTTTGATTTGGCTAAAACAAAATTCATGTCTGTTATGTCAGTATTTGTCTGGGTTGATTTCGCGTATTCGATACCTGAAATAAAAGATATATTATGTACTTATGTGTACTCTGATCTTGGAATAGATGATTCAAAATTTACGGTTATATTTCGAACGTTTTGGAATCTTTTTCCGTTACTAAAATTTGATTAGTGGATACCATTTAGGTCAGATTATGGAATCAGTGGTAAATTTTAATAATACATACACACTGCTTACTTACGTAAGTCTTTGCTTCAGAGTTTGGGTAGGAATTCCTTGCTCATTCACTGGAGCGTGATTGACAAGGGAAAGAATCTCATCGCTCGTAGACTAAAATCATGAAGACAACGGTAAAAGCTGTCAATTTACAGTTCACATCTTGTTGATTTAAATGCATGAAAATAATTATCATATTTAATGACAGTGACCTTTCCTACAAAGGGGAAAGTATAAATGCGACATGCCAAAAAGATATACATACATGCATGCATGCATGTTTGTTGAATTTAGGAAGATAAAAATTATTACAGTTTGAGTTAGATACACATGGTTTGAGTTTGATTTGAAACACATAGTGATTGAAATATCCTCCATATCTAAAAAACATTTTGACAACGGACGGGAGGATTCTGGTTTTTAATATGAATACATAACTGGCTTCATTGTTTGTGCTCGATATCAGATCAGGTATGCCAACAGACGCGTATGAATGTAGTTTATGTACATTTTTTATACAATTTATTCCATTCATATGTGACAGGATGACCAATTGAAAATCATAAATGGACATCAAGAGATTTCCAGCATGAATACACACAAATATCAAACATTCCGACCCTCACAGTGTAATGTGAAGTCCGAGCAAGACTGGCTATTTAATGATGAACCATATATGATATTTTTTGTTCTAGTCCGCTCAAAAATCTTGTTTTATGAACAATCTCCTCCAGGTTCCTCAATGTAGTGTCGGATGATATACCAACCAGTCTGTGTTATGATATGAAAATGCTTCAAGTATGGCTTGTAGATAGACAGTAACTGGACTGGTCTATGTTGATATGACAGAAATGCAAAATCAGGCTTGTTTTATCATTTCACACACACTAAAATCCAATGACAATTTTTTGTGACCAACTCTTTTACGGAGACCACAGTTGTAGTTCATCCTGCTTAAATGTGTCATTTTAAGTAGGTATGTTGCAATTGTGAACAGCAATTTTAGTGAATTCAGAACTTGCAAACTCCGTCGAATTTTTGTTTCGAACCATAGTAAAAATGAGTTTAATTGGTGCTGGCGATAGTGCATCGGTCACTTTACAACCCGGCCAAAGTATTAGGCCTAACGTGTCCCTAGAAAAAGCTCAACAACTTGTTAAGGAGCATTACGGGGTCGAAGTGGAGGCCATTAAGGAGCTTGTCAGCTACGATGATAAAAACTTTTACGTAAAGGTAGGTTGTAAATTCTTTAAACTTTTTATGTACATAGTTACGTTTGAAATATTTAAAACTTCGACCAAACATGTTTGATTTAATGAAGGGTACGACCAACGATGGAAAGCCAGGAAAATTCAACCTCAAAGTCCTTAACTCAATGGACTCCAAAAAGTCCGGTCACATCGAAGTGGAGCACGTCGTTATGAATCATTTGCATGATAACGGAATCAACTGTCCCATTCCTATGAAAAACAGACAAGGAGAAACATTTGCCCTTGTCACCATCCAGAATGAAGTAAAAGATGTTGACAACAACGGTGAGGACTTTGAGACGGTTTGCCATTCATTTAATTAATCATAACAGGTTACTTACTAATTATTCTTTTGATTTAAACAAATGCAGAAAGGAAGCCAACCGAAACCTCACATATCGTCCGTCTCCTCACCTTTGTAGAGGGAAGCATTATGCATCAAGTCCCCCCAACACCAAAGCTCCTTGAAAAGGCAGGAAAGTACATTGCAAAAGTGGAAGACATCCTGAAAGACATGTCACTGCCTGGCTTGGAAGGTCACAGTTCTGTCTGGTATCTATCCCACGTTTTAGAACTGGAAAAGTTCACATTCGTTATTAAGGACCAGCCAGAGAGATTCCGTTTGGTGTCCGAGGTTCTGTCAGCATACAGGAATAGAGTGATTCCCCAAATTCCTCACCTTCCCAAGGGTATCATCCATGGGGACTTTAATGAGCAAAATATTATCATTCAGCCGTCTTCCAGTGACCAGGGGGAATATGATATTCATGGCCTTATCGATTTTGGGGATGTGCAAGCGAGTGCTTGCGTGTTTGACTTGGCTATCACGATATGCTACATGATGCTGGAATGCGTTAAGGATGGGGTAACGTTAGACCCATTTGTGGGAGCTCAAAGTGTTATCAAAGGATATAACAGTGTGAGGAAAGTTGAGCAGAATGAGCTTGATGTTCTAAGGGTAAGATTTAAAAATCTAAAGTATAGTTTAAGTAATGATTTATTAAAGCAATTGGAATGGCCAGAATTTGAATAATATGGTTGAATATGCATTTTGTGGGATTCAGATTTTAGTAGCGAGCCGACTATGCCAAAGCCTTGTAATGGGTGCCTACACATACTCACTGGATCCTGGAAATGAGTATCTTCTTACAACTGCCAAGACCGGATGGGCTTTATTGGAGAGGGTATGGAGGGAGAAGTCCGATGAGGAAATGATGGCTTGTTGGACAGCACAATTATGAACTTAGATTATCATGGGTTTTTAAAATGGCTTATAAGTTTACGTTATATACTATTAAATTCACGTTGATTTTAAAATAGAGTAGGTATTTATGGATTTATAAAATAATAAAAAGTTAAAAGCACACCCAATTGCTCATCTTGATTACTGTACTGAATTAGCATTGACTACTACCGCATCTATCCCTCCTTCGGAATCCCGAAATCCTGGATTATTTACTCCTTCAGATGAGCACACAGATTCTTTTTTCTCATTAACTCCTTGTCTCTTTTTGGCTCGGTTGTACCGGAAAATAAGGAGTAGAAAGATGAGCATGTTGATGAACATAAGCCCAGTAAACAGGAAGAATTCATGCTCCTGTAAAGATGAGAATAAAATGTACATATTTATCTACCTATATCAGTAATTTTATGTAGTAATTATATTTGTCTGCATAATGATCTTGATAAGAACAAGAAATAGCAATAAAAATGTACCTGCTGCTGGAAAAATTTAAATCTCGCTACAAACACTACAATGAGATTCCCAATGGCACTTGTAAGCAGCCAAACTGCTTGCATTAGCGATTTCATACTTTGTGGGGCCTAAAAAAGTTAATTAGAATTTCCAAATAATTTTAACTAAATTGAAAGAGGAGTGTTCAAAAAGCGAAATATACTGTACCTCAGAATAAGAGAATTCCATTCCACTAATCTGAAAGAGTATTTCCGCCACAACCATCACAATAAACTGTGGAAGCTGCCACGCAATATGAATCTTCGGCTCTTCTACGGTGCTGATCTATACAAACACAGACAATGAAGTAGACAAATAGATTTGGAAGAATAAAGTAAAACAAATATTAGCAAAGAATGTTGACGCTTACTCTTGTAGTGAGTTGAATTTCGAGAATGCCCGAAAAGAGAAATGCAACGGCTGCTAACATTCCTCCCCAAAACATTCTCGTCAGTCGTCTTTTCAAAAGTCCACATTTACCAAGAATGGGGTAAACCAATTTGTCGAAAATTGGGATGAACGCTAGAATCATCACCCGATTAACTACCTGTAGTAAAATAAATAACATAAAAATTTGAGACAGCCCTGCATTAAATGTCCGGAACTTCTTGTTACTACTTACTGGAAATTGATCAGGCTCGAATGTAAACCCAAAAATGTTTCTCTTCATGCGAGAAGCCTGGAATGTCCATCTGGATGACTGTAATTTATTGGCCCAGAAAATACATTTTGCTTCATTTTCAAAAGTTTATTTAAGGCTTGCAAAATTTATTTCTAGAAGTGAGTGTTCTGCCTACTATGAAGTACCTGTTGGTCGTACAATGCCCAGAAAAAGCACAATGGTCCATATAAAGGCAACAATCTGAGGACTACTTTAATCTCTTCAACCAAGTCAGCCCCGTGCTTATCAACTGCTGCATCTAACCAATGACCTTTCAACTTCAACACAGTTGCTTTGTCATCTTTTTTACCGGTCTTTCTGTTGGTGTTGGAGCTGTTCCTGCTGTTGGCAATTGCAGTCTGAGATAAAATAAAATAGACTAAAATGCCAATTTAAAAATGCTCGTTTTATAGCAGTTGAATGAAAATTAACGGAACGTACAGCAATGCACTTTGCCACCCGCACAAGAATATTTCCTTGGGGTTTCTTCAAAGCGTAAAGCGGCTTGCCGGCGAGAAGAAAAACTGCAAAAAAATAACCTTATTTTATTTTACTGATTTTTGATGATGGATTAAAAGTGTTGGCGATCAACTGGACATACCAAGCGATAAGAGTAGGACACCCAGTGCCACCAAAAACATTAACGAGAAACAAGTGGATTCTCCGAAGCAAGATACATCCGCTCTCAACATCGGTGCTACAAAAGTGGCAGATAAGTTTGCTGCAGCAATGACCCAATTGAAAATAGCAAAGAAGGTCAGTTGCTGCCCTAATTGTTGGGGAAGCTTGAACTGATCCCCTCCAAATGTGGTGATGCATGGTTTAATTCCTCCAGATCCGAAAGCTATGAGAACCAATCCAATAATTGCAAATATTCTGGTGAGAAAAAGGTAGCACGAAAACTGGTTCATGTTTTCTTTTTTCAACCAATGTATGGTAATGGTAACTTCTAAATGTACTTACGCTGATGGTAAGGATATTTGTGGAATAGCCGATAGGGCGAGAAATCCGCTTCCTACAATGTAGACTAGAGTAAAATACAGAATTGTTCTGCCATTGAGGCACATTCAGATTCAGTTAACTTCTAATAATAATAATTTGGAAAAAATCCAATTGGTCATTAATGTAATTTTATTTTAAGAACAAGAGCATTGTCACCTATAATTGCCGATGAAGCAATCCGAGATCGAAGCTCCAACCATGGGAGTGAAATAAGAAAACATAAAAAATAGGTGGAAGATGACAGTGGCCGTGTCTTCATCATACCCAAGACCATTTTTGAGGAACAGAGGTAGTGTGGCTAAAAAAAAATGGAACCACGACAGTCAGTGAACAATAAACTTGACAAAGTAAATCTAATTTATGGAACTTAATGTTGTTCATTACTTCTCGTTCCATAGAAGGTGAACCGCTCGAAGAATTCATTCATGCAAATTAAAACCACCGATTTCGGATACGAGATCTCCATTTCAAAGTTAAAGAAGAAGAATTGTACACTTTAATCACTTAAATTTAAGGGACCAGATTCCAAAATTATTTAAATTGGTTTTCATTCTTTCCATAGTTCAATCCAGTTTCAGATTCATCTGCTAAAACAAGGTGAATTCAGTTATGACATGACCAAGAGAAAGCAAAATCATAAACGCGATTATGGAAAATTGCATCCCATCCCACCATAATTACTATGAACGGTATCATCCGTCCAACATTTATTTATGATTGCGTAGAAATGATTTGCAACCTAATTGCGTTTTAATTAATTTTAGCATTTATATAAGTCCATGCAAAAAATCGTCATTCTATTGTTATTATTATTGCTTCCCGATTATCTCCGAACTACTCGTGCTAGTGGGTGGTCCGATTATAACATCCCTGTTCCAGTTCGATCAAAACAATTGACATGTTTTGACATTTTGGGGAAAATAAACTTACCCAAGCTCAATATCATTGGTTCTGACATATTGATTGAGTGATAAAAATTCTGCTTCTGTACACTTACTTAAATCTCATCAAATAGGTGTGCGTAGGAGATTAAATTTTTTACAATGGCAGTGACAATTAATGCATTAAGAACAACAACACTCAAAACACCATAATTCACCTTCATTTGACCTGTCTACTTGCCTGATATAGCTTGGCCCGGCCGACAAGCTAAATTGCAATTACCGAGTTGTGAATTAAAATGAAAATATAGAACTTATATAGTACATAACACGTTTCATAGTCATTTATTACTTAAATTATATTTTCGTGAGCTGCAGAGGATGCTGTGATTACGACGGAAAAACGCAAAATAAACATTTTCAAGTCTTCTCATTATGCGGAATTTGGCTTGCATTTTCCGTATATTAATCTTTTTTATCAATCATTCATCCTTCTTTCTTTTAGAGTTATTCATCAAATTTTCCTACTTTCCAGGTAATCAAGATAACCAAATACGCTGACGATGAGTCTGGTAATAGCTTATGTAATGTTTCAGAGAATCAAACTCCAATCTATATAATATCTGTCTTCTTAACTCAAATGTTTCAGGACAAACAAAACAGGAATTTGGCATATTGTGGTTTGAGATTTTTGTTCCATTGTTGAAAACAGAGCTCCAGTTTTCGAAATGAAGGCCTTTACTCAGCAAAGCATCCCCATTGTTGATATGCAAAAGACAAGCAAAAGGTGGTCGGAAATTGTGCTTCAGTTGCGGGATGCGTTAAAAACTACTGGATTTGTATACCTCATCAATCATGGCATTCCAGAAGAAATTGTTAGCTATCCACAGCATTGACATCATTATTGATCCACAATTTTCCAGAATATGGATTCGAAGCGTGTTGACTTGTAAATTTAATTTTTGATTTACAGGTGAACTCCGTATTTGAAACATCAAAGGATTTTTTTGCTCTTCCCCTTGATCACAAGATGAGATATGAACGAGATCTTCAAGAAACTTTTCACGGCTATACTCAATCTGGCTTGGAAGTGTAAGCAGAAGCGAAAACAGAATCTCACAGTGCCCCAGTTGGTTCATTGTTAAGTAGAGTAAACTATTCGCAAGATTTTTTTTAAATTGCAAACTCAATCCAAAAAACAATTCATGTCTGAAAGAACTCCGGGAATCCTTCGACTGCAACATTTACAATAGTCCGAAATGTTCCTACCCGGACACAGAAACCGTCCATTTCAAACCTGCCATGCATTCCTTGATTAAAGAGTGCAAGAATTTAGCCACTACCCTATTGAAAATGTTGGCAGATGCTTTGAATCTCACCGACCAAAATTACTTCCTCCGTAATCATCAGTGTCTTTGGGATTGGGACGAGTCCGTTCCAAATTACACGTCACTGAGGTCACTTTTCTATCCTCAGATAAAGGAAGACATCTCCGGGGCAATGCGATTCGATGAGCATACTGACTACGGAACCTTCACATTACTTTTCCAGGACAGTATAGGAGGATTAGAGGTCAGAAAAATATGCGTGTTAAATAGTGTTTAATAGTTCATAAATGCACTGGTCATTTATGAAATTTTAATTAAGATGATTAATTATTAACTATCTAACGTCAGATTAAGGACCCCAACGGAGTTTGGATTCCTGCTACACCAATCCCTGGCTCCGTAGTTGTCAACACAGGAGACTTACTAAATGCCTGGAGTGGAGGGTTGTATGCTTCCACCGTGAGTAAAAAATAGAGTTTTAGCTTTTACGCGTACTAAATACTCCCAATTAAACTGTTAATTAAAGAAAAAGGTGCTACTGCAGTGTCACAGAGTTATCGTCCCAAAAGATGAATTCCTAAAGCAGAAGCCTCGACAATCGATTGCCTTCTTTGTAAAGCCGGACAATGACACATTTGTTGTTCCAATCGTTCCATCGTCATTAGAAAATGCTCAATGTCCAAAGGGAGCCCCAAAGTGTCCAGAATTTCGGAATGTGACTGCAGGAGAGCATTTTAGAAGGAGGACTATGGCCACGAGAATATGAAGTTTTATACTAGATTTATTTCATCTAAATTTTTCGATTTATGTACGATATTTAGTAATAAATCATTTTTTGTTCACATTTTCACGATGTCGGATGAACACTGGAATTTATTTGTCTTTTAATTTCGGATGATTTGAATAGTTCACACATATCGTATTTTAGTAAAATTTTCCAATTTAAGCTCGTTTCTTTTTCGAATTATTTTTCTGTTCCATTTCCGACTCCGAACCAGAGTATGGGCCAATGAAGATATTGTCGTATTTTTGACGCCTCCTGGCTGCCAACTTTGAATTGCGACGACGTTTTGTCGGAGTCGTAGGCCTTACCGGTGGCCGACCAAAGGATGGGGACCGTGCAGGGCTGTGAGTTCCACCTGCCCCTTTACTTTTCTCGGTGACTCTCGGAACAGTTGGTGCTACTTTTTTAGGGGTATCTTTCCGAGCTGTTGGCGGTGGTGGTGCAGTCGCGGCCTTTGGACTTTCTCCCTTCTTCTGATTTTCCTTAAGAACGACTGGCGCCGCCTTCCCTGCAGTAGCATTTCCTTTCTTCTGTAAAGCAGCTTCCTTTTTCGCCATGTTTTTATCGTATTTTTCCAATGCTTTCCCCGACTCAGGAGCCTCCCCCCGGATAGGAATGCCATTCGCCTGACTACTCACGGAAACGTTGGATGTTAGGAATGGATCGGGTGGGGATTGGATAGTGGTCAAAATTGGTGGTGTTTTCACCCCTATGGCCATATTATCAAAGTTTAGAAGTGTATGAGGATGTCTCCCGGTTGCTTGAGCATTTCCTCGTACTCCTGGAGCTGAATTGGTAGGGCCGGCCTTTACGCTCCCGTTATTGATCCTTTGTAAATTAAAAAATGTGCTTTTGAACGGTGACATCTCATTTCGTGGAGGGCCGCGAGTTCTTGGTTCAACATCACTCGGTGTCAGAGGCTCAAACTTCCCTTTACTGAAAGCGTTTGACGGATTGGATCCTTGGAATCGTTCCCGGACACCCTTCATAGCACTGCGGACCTCGGGATTCATCGGAGTCATCGTTTTCCAAGCCTTTTTATGATTGAAACGAGGTCCAATTGTTAGCGGGAGCTTATCGGTGCCGGGATGATTCTTCGCGGGATC
>JAQGAI010000013.1:0-38901 GCA_034696905.1 Lepidocyrtus violaceus | reverse complement strand
AAACTGACGAAGTAGTATGGGTTTGAAAATGACAAGTTGGCATGTCATTTGTATAGAAATGAACGGAGTATGACAAGATGCCTGTTTTCTTCTAACTACTCAGCTCTCATTTCATGCATGAAGATAATTTTGGTACCAGTCGATGCAGAATATTTTTTAGCTCAGATAGCATAACTTGAAAAATTAATCCTCGGGTTTACTGGAATTATATTCTGGTGTTTCTAATTTTTCCAAGGTCTTCGTTAGGATTTTAAATTTTCTCAGCTCTATGACAGTTAGTTAATGAATGTTATGTTGGTTGTCATTTGAAACCCATCGTTTCTAGGAACGTTAAGGCATTCCGAAATGATGGTTCAATGCGAGCTACCAAGTTGTGACTGTCTAATACTTAATTTGTTGACTTCGCACAGAAAAATGTATTGAACCACAGGATTTTCGTCGGGTTTTCCCTTTGCTTTCTATTTTGACCACGGCCACTTAGGTGATCCATTTGGTCAGCGTTTACTTTGCCTTTCCTTCCGTAAATAAACATGACATACCTACAATTTATATAGGTTCTTTACACTTATACCCTTCAATTAGCCTGTATCAATGTCAAGTGAGAGGTGCTGTGATATAATTTATGTAGCAGCAATGTTTGGTTCCTCATGATGGATTAAACGCCTACATATTTGGTTTCACATAATAAGTAGGAACAATTGATTCTCGATAAAAGTTACAAGCGAGTGGGCTTGTTCTTGTTCATTCATGCTGGTGCAAAATAGTGCAAATCCGTCACAATAACAATCGGCCAGCTATTTTTATTCCCTGCAAATTGTTTTACAAAAATTCAATATGTACTTACAAAACTATGCAAATATTCCAGATTCAGAGGGAATTATGTTTTCTAGCTGTTATCAAAACAAAATGTTTTATAGCAGGTCATTTTTTATACCAAGAAGGCCATACTGTGGGGTAGAATTGCTATGTTAGCTCAAATTAACTGTTTACAGTCCATCGAACCCACTTGATGTCAAGTCATTCAATTACACACAAACTTACTACTATTATGAGAGCATGGGTGACCAACTCCTCTTGTGCTGCTCCTTCTGATTTAAGATCTTGTCTCTGACTCTCGTTATCCTGACCAATGACATCTGGAAAGGGGAAGGGAAGCCAAGTTTAAAAAGATGCTTCCATGCTTCAGCTCACAAGAATGTAAGAAGGAAGCAGGGAGAAAGCAAAGAATTGGCTAAGCCTACGCTGTTACGTTAATACTGCCCATATCCCTATTACATCCCCAGCAGTGATGTGGTATTATGGCCCACCAACCAACCAACTTTCTTATGTGAACTTTCTTATGACTCCATAGTCGAGGTCCGTTCTGTAACAATTTAGTACAAGAAAGGGAATGAAAGGAAAAGATGTCCTATAAATATTTAGCTTTCATCCTCTGGCCACAAAGGTTAATTTCCCTGTTCTTATGCAATGTATCATCTGCTATTAAATACTAGCAAATGGGCTGTTTTATTGGAACCGCGCTCATGACATGTTCGTACGGTTATCCTTAGTGAAAAATAAGATAAAAACTCCAGAAAGAAAAAATACATCATCCAGCACGATCCAGCTGTACCGAGGTCAGCCCAGTATAAAATATATTAAAGTAATAATAACTGACAAGTAAGAGAAAACTACTGCCAGCGGAAATATACTAATGTTCGGGGAAAAAGTAAGAAACTGTGAGACAGTTGAGCACTAATGTTTTACGTTAGGTATCATCTCCACTCGCGAGCCTCCCACGAAAAAAAAAACTTTATTGGCTGGGTTTTGGACGATGCATAATATATTGGTTCTGTTATAAAGCGAGAGAAAGTTACAATCGTCCAGCGGACTATCACTATATTCATATGTGAGTTCAAGTAAATAGCGGGATGGAGTCCATCGATTTGTCGATTGACTTGGCTGCTCCTCTCCGCGTGGTATGCCGTTTAAAAAATCCAACTTATAAGTAACGATGATGATACCAGTGAGCGAGGGAGCCGTAGGTGTTTACATTGCTTTTCTCAGAAATAACACCAATGATACGCAATATACTACAGTTATATTTCTGTTTTTCCTGGACTGGAGGGAGGGAGAAAAATGTGCAGCACGAAACCACGAAAGCCGACCGATATTGAATTATTGGAGTATGGATGGGCTAGTTTACATGCGGTGTTTTTGGCCGATGGCGAATGCTGGATTTGAATAGGAGAATCTCACTTGGCCATCTTTTTCCTCCAGCAGCATCCATGTATTTCCTTCATGCAACGCATTTCGAGGAAAAGTTTTTTTTCTTCAATTTTGTGAATTGAAAAGTACAACAAACCACACCAGCAAAACATAGGAATTCGTTCCACAGTTAAAATAAATGCAGGAAATGGATCGTTTTCCAAAACACTTCCGGGCGAATCCACTCTGAAGCAATTTTTCATCCCTAATAATGAGTCATACAACACGGATTTAAAGAGGTCGATAAAAAGAATCGTTTATACATGTTGCGAATAGGTATTCTTAACATAATTATAAATTATTACTCCTTATTGCTTACTAAGCTCATAATTTATATTCCCTGAGCTGCATCGAATTAGAGTTGGATTTGACAAATTTGGACATGAATCATCCTTGATGATGATGATATCCAACCCAGAATTTATTAGTCCTCCTTTCGTCTCTTCTTTTCTTACAAAGCTGATACGGTACATTAATTAAAACTTCTTTTGAAAAGATCATTAAATTATGTATCGAATGAAAGATAAATTGTGAAAGGAAGTCGAAACCTTATAATGGAACACATACATAAGTAATAAATAGAGACATTGAATACTAAAAAAGAGAGTACTTCGCGAGATTTGTTTTTGCAAAAAAAAAACGAATTCATCATTTGTGGTATCCATCATACCTAAGTATTTCTCTATCAATTTAATTAATGAGCATTGGGAGCATGTCAATTTAATGGTGTAACGATCCCATTCAACTTCCTCCCAAATCCGATGGACAGGACAGATAGAGAAAAAAACGCAGAAAAATACCCAGATCCATGGGGTATTTGTAGTCGGAGTCTTAACATTGAATTAGATGGATTTATTCCCTCTCCTCTCGATAATAATATGTGCAAGACCCCGTCGTGGTGAGGTACGTATAAGGAGGAGATCCCCGTTCTTGCCTCATTTTCATTTGTATCCGTCGGGAATAAATGCATTTAGATTGAAAAGAAAATGAGAAAAGAAAGCATGAGAGCCATCGACTGCAGACACCATTCAGGACTCAACTCGTTACCTTAATATTTTTCAGGATAGACTTATGTAGCAACACAGTGAAGCCCGCCCTGACTCCAAAACTCCAACCCAACCCAACACGGTGACTCGACTAACCACAACCCAACAACGGCAATAATATTATGTTTTACGTCTCAATTTAAATGAATTGGGAAGGGAAACTTGTGGAGTAAATAGTGAACTTGCATATCCCATCCTAGAAAGGAAATGGGGAAAATGGCGATACAGATCATAGCAGAAAGAAAGATGTTAAGTACATCCTTTTGGTTTTCAGGGACGGAAAAATAAAACAGCATTTTTACTCTCAAAGTATGCAATAATAGGTAAATACAGATAAAAGGGATGGAATGAAATTCCTGGAGAGATATTTCCATTTTGTGACTGAAGTGAACCCGAACCCTTCCAGCCAGTTATAGTTAGCGGATGACTACACACAGAGAATGCGGAGGAGCTAGACAGAGAGCAAAACATGCATAAAGAAAGATACAATGTGGAACTGGAACATGGAACATCCCATAAATCAAGATTTCCGAGTTACACAAATTCCAAACCAATCCAATACTAGTTTATATATGAATAACCGATAACTTAACATATTGCGAAAAAACGAGCTCAAGTATCCATGAATAAATTGAAGTTGGACATAAGCAATGGAATGGAACGGCTAACGTCAAAAGGGAAGGGGGGCTCTTTAAAAAGGGAAACAAATTATTAGCCTTTCTTTCCCACATTCCAATCGCGATTAGCTTCGTAAAATTTCCTTCTTTGTTCATCAAAACGGATACAGCACTGCCAAACTACAACTTAACTTTGTAAAACCAATTTAAAAGTTACATCAAACATATGGATGATTTTTTTTTTTAGATATTTCGGGCAGTGAAAGTTTTGAAATAGCAATACCAAAAATTGACAGATTACAGAAAAAAAACATCCTTTAACGACTAGGTTACCTTGTCAAAGTAGCAATGCAAATGCACCTATACTACAACGCCAGAACTACCACAAGCGAACACCGTTTCAATGCAATACCAAACATATGATAATGTGTGTGATGTAAACAAGCAGCAAAATACATGATTTTTTTGGGGAATGGGATGGGTTTGGTGCAGCCGTTTGGGCCGATTTCGAAAAAATTTAAAAAACTACGGTCGTAAGAACAAAATTCGATAACTCGTCTTTTATGTTACGACCGTATTTTTCAATATTTTTATTTTAAGTACCCAAACGGGTGCACCAAAGTTCAGTCAATTAGTTTCGGGTATCGTATATGCCACTTAACACACAAAACACAAAGCAAGTAGTACGTTCAATTCTCACTCAGATGCCACTTACATGCGGCGCCCCCATCGTTAACCACACGTCCAATCTAGAATTAAAATATAAAATCTTTTGGCTTGGCAAGCAACTACTTAGCTAACATATGGACTGATTAATACGTTATAGTCAATTGACCGCATGAAGACAAGGGATAAGTCTGAGACGGATGACAGATTTGGCTTATCAGCCCATCTATCTATCGCCGCTCAGAAACCAAGATGCAAAGCTTATATTGCTGGTATTATAAACTCATCTTTATCTTTATTGTTCACGTACAATATTCTGAACCTAAATGAGCTTTAATAATAATAAAACTTAAGCAGCGATTTCCGTAGATATTCCCAGAAAGCATACAACTTACATGACGCTTGTGGCGGATTAACAATGAAAAGTTTTTACTGATCAATTAATGCTCTGCGCTGTTTGGTTTGTCTGGCCGAGTTGTACATGTACGAGTGAGCATCATTCATCATCTCATTTTTTATATCCGTTTTTATAGACCCGATTTCTGCATCCACTTAATCCGGGATTAACTACAGTTTTATAAAACCGTAAAGGCATATGGCCATGAATAGCTCGTTTTTTTGTTCAAATTTCAACAGGAAAATAATGCACACATTCTTCAAGACCTTTCATGTGTAAATCCTAGTCATTCGTTGTAAATCATGTCAGGCACAAAGCCCAATATAACTGACGCGACGCGTTGCACTGCACATTGCATTTGCGCCTGTACTCTTTACCCCGTATATATTTTCAACTTTTAATCTTGGAAATTATAATCCGCTTATCCTATTTTCAGCGTGAGCAAGCGATACAATCATCGCATTGATCCATCTCTTTTGGATTAGTATATGTAAATACATAAAAATGGCATTACCGCACCGTCATCATCATCATCCTATGGCCATGGCTTAAAAATCCTCCAGTAATCTTCTCAGTTAATCCATAGTAGTAAGGGATTATAAAGGGAAATTGGGATGGTTAGCAATGTTGATATTTGATATGTTTAAAAAAATTCTCTCATGCGCTTTCGTTTTCATTGCATTGCAACTAGGTTGATATCTTTCCTTTTTATCTTTACAGTTACTTGAAACGCAGAATTCGAACATGGGCATAATGCAACACATCCACATGCCTCCTTATACATATTATAATGTGACATGACCTTAAATATTATCTTCCAAATACAGCACTCACTTACTTGCTCCGCTCCAAGGAAAAATTATTCATTCAGTAAATGGACCTTTAAAAGTTGAGGTAGTGTTGTTGATTAAAACGTTTATAAACACAGTTGCAATTTTATTACTACGAACTTTGTGCCTTGGGATGTAATTTTTAGTTTATCGAGTTTTACTGTCAATCAGTTTACGAAATTCCCAACGCTAAAACATAAATCCCAATTTATAAATATAAACGTTTATCAATAGATCAGCATAAAAAATCATCGCGCGTATAATGTTTGTCCTTGGACATTAGGGTTTAGTCTTTGTGTTTTATTTTTCTGATGAAAAATACACCTTACTCATGTCAGACTCAGAGCTCAGAGAATGTCTATTAATCTGTCAATACTTGGAAAACTCGGAACAGTAGCTGGAACTGAAGAGCGAAGAAAAATTGGAAAATTGATTGCGATTAATAAATCCTGATTATCTGCTCCCATTCGGTTTCATTTTCGTAAGGGGGAGCCGATCAGTTTTATACTTGAATTATAATTTTTTGACACTCCTGATTATGGTTCGAGTTCAAGAGTGCCGACAAAGCCAGATAAGTAGGACCAATTGACGTGATTGAGCAAAATCGATCGGCAATCTGCATGTGGTATAATTTGTAATCTCTGGATGGAATCCGCTATATTTTTTTCAACAATCTTGTTCCTCGACTTCAAGGCCAATCTCTGTGATTTAAAAAAAATTAGCGTGATCTCAGCTCAAGATAATTACATACATGCTATAATAATATATGAGTATAAGTACATGAGCGAGCATATTGTTTTTTGCTCAGCAGCAGATTCGATTATGTCGATGACAATAAATTTAGTGATTCGATTCCTGTTGTTTGTCATCATTGTTCATGTTCTGTATCAGAAAGGGTGACGGTATTAACCTCCTATTGATGAGATTACTCTCATGTATCAATTTCCAGATTAGGTTTTAAGTTCAGAATAATCTCTCAAATCGATGACTTCGGCAGGTAATAATAATAACTTGCTGAGATTTATTCTAACTTAATTAGTGAAATATTGGCACTCAATTGATATGATAGAAAAACATATCAGACATGCCCATCATCCCAGTGATTTTATCAATCCATACCTAAATAAGTTTATATTTGGGGAGCAAAACGGTCTCATCATTCATTGTTTCATAAGTGTGAACTGGAATTAGTGAGCTTCGGAGGATGAATGGATTTCTTTTGTCGATTAAGGTAATTTACATTTGAGAGATTTTTTCTTTGTAATTCAATTGTGGGGGTTATTTACTTTCGTTTTCTTGAATATCTAATGGGTCTGCATTAACAAAAAATATTTCTCAAGCAGAAAACAATATTTATGGAAGATTTACGCATAGGCTGTATGTAGACTTTTATACACATATGAACTTTTTTATTTCACATATGAAAAAGGGCATCCACAAGAAATTTTTGTATTCATGTCTCAAGCGTAATAGAACGGATTTATCTTGCCTTCTGCCTCTGCGTTGAGATATTCCAGATTATTAGCGTGCATGTAAATCCAAGCATGGGAAGTTATGCTCTCATACCAGCCGAGGATAAACCTGGCTAAATATTTCGATGCGCTCAAGAATTAATACTTTCCCCAAAGCTCAAACGGATTCAGTGATCCTGCAGCTCCTAAAGAGGAAGCAAGCTCTTCGTCGCTCTTGCTCCTCTGCGCTAGTAAGAGCAGATTCCGGCTAGTTGCATTTTCACCGGAAGCATGAAGCATGCATGCACATTTCCACTTTCGCTTCTCTTCTTTCCCACAATCACCCAAAAATCATACGTAACCAATTTCGAGACGCTTTGTGCATGCATCGCACAGTTTTGTAATTATGGTCATTGATGGCAGTAGCCATACTACATAATATGCTTGCTTCAATGTTCACTTTTCTTTCAAAACTTAATACTTCAATTTCAATCAAAAATATAAAATTTACCATTTTATTTTTTATTTGTAGTCCCTGATCAAATGTCTTGCATTTATCATAGCGTATTCAAACATTTTTTTGCGTATATTATTTATTTGTTTCGAGTGAATGTGTTCTGTTTCCTGTTCAATGGATTTAAGAGATAAAGAGTTTTTTTAGTTGGCCTGCTTAAAAAGAAAGGCAAACAACAAGCCGAAGTGGTGTAGTTTTTTTTTATATAAAATACATATTCCGTGCCTTTCATCGTCGCTTCTCCTGTCATCATCATCATGTCCAGTTGATCTCATTGAATGGGTGCCCTTGTATTGTATATGATTCCACCTTATATGTCCCCGCTTAACAGTCCAAGATATCCACATCCCCAATGCTCAACATTTTGTACGTCATTATATAGATGATGACATGTATAAACAAAGTGGAAAATCTAGGAATATTTATCTCTTATTTTCCTTCCCTTTCCCTTGTACGGCTTGTATATGATTCTGCTACTCTTCTCTCTAGGATTTTCTTCCTAATCCCGAATTGGATTTCCTTCGCGTTGCTTTTCCTTCTGTTGATGCTGAGCGGATGATAGTGGTGCAAATATAGCTGGTTATATAATTTTTTTTATATAAAAAGTTATATAGCTTGAATTTTGTGCTTGTTAAAAAAGGATGGACGGATGGATGGATTTTCAACACTATCTGTGTAAATATGTGTGAGATGTCCTGTATGTGTGCCTGTGCGTTTTCTATGCTGCTGATGATGTTGTTTAAAGGACGCATAAGCTTAGGGCTTAAGCTAAGCCATAGCTGCCCAAAGTATTATGGATTACTTTAGACTATACTTTTTTCTTTCCATTTTACTTTCCCACTACTATATTCCATCAAAATGCTATTTCTTCACACTTGTTATTCTAGTACAGCCTGGTCTGTGTTTTCCAGGACGAAAGTATATATAGGGCTATATTACAGCATTCACAAAATATGGATGTACATACCTAGATATATCCGCTTATATCACAATCCATTTTCCCATCAACGCGAGGTATTATCTGGCGACGTCTGCATGGGATTTGCTAAATGCTCTGCACTCTCTCCGCGTTTCTTTCCATTCGTGAGCATTTTAAAAAGTGGAGTAACAAAATGGAAAGCACACTAAATATTTGTTCTGGCTGGGATCTTCCTTTTCTCTCGTTGCTGACCAGAGGGGGGAGAATAATCATAAAACGCTGTATAGTTTGGTATATATTTTCATCAGCCTTTAAAAAATTAATTGTTCAACGCAGTGTGGACTATGCAGATCCATACGGGATGGCTACTATGGTTTAGGATCAGATGATGCTTATGCCACGTTTGTCTACATTTTTTGGGGGAGGATTCCGATTGTTATGCCACTTGGAAATAGTAAAATTGAGAATAAAAGGATAGTGGATCAATGGGATTAAGAAGAGTAAATGCATGTTGGTAGGGGATGATGTAGCTGCCTTTTTCCTTTTCAGTAGTAAATCCTTGGGATATCCCTAGTCCAACATACTTCCATGAGTCGTATACTATCATCCGCATTTTGCTTGTCTGGCGGGCTGGAAAGGTGCATTTCAATTCAGAAGGAAATGGAATTTCCAAAAGTAAATTTAACATTTGAATGTCACTATTTTTGGAACAGAACAACTGGCTCGAAGTTGCTGACAACATCGGAAATCCACGTTATCAAGTTTTCCTACCATTATATTGGTGGTTACTAACTGCGTATGTGAGCGTTTCTGTTGCCCTTTTTACTGTCCCGGTAAGCATTCGACTGATTGGTCAGTGGAAGTATGTATAAAGAATTGAATGTAAATAATATCAAGTTGAATCTTTCTCGAACACCAATAAAAGTGCATGCCATATCATCAGTTACAGAAAAGTAATCAACTCACTGGAATATTTTTACACAGTTTACAATTTTGCAATCAATCATAATGAAAACGTCGATTTGTTGGAAACCTTTGGTTTGGTACTAAGAACGATACCCATAAAATATATGTATTAAATATGTATATCAAAAACTACTTAGGGTACAAGTTAGGATACTGCTGAATAAGTGCATGTATATACATTGATATATATTTATATGACAGTATTAGGGTAGGGTATTATGTCTTACGGCTTCCATTCATTATAAAACTGACATAGTGAAATTAAGAGATAGATGCAAGCCAGGGGAAGAGATTATAGGATTTAGACAGTTTTAAGATTATAATGGGTTACGTGCACAGAGTAGAACGGAAGACTCATTACTCACAAAAATAATGAATATCTTGCAGGAAGAAGAGAAAAGAGAGGAAGCCCGGATGGGAAGGGAAAGGAGAGAAGTGATTAAGAAGGGAAAATGCATATCTTCCACTTTCCACATCGGCATCTCCCACAGTCTATATATTAAAGCGAGTAAATGTAAAATACATTATGAATAATGGTTCCAAATCCACAGACATGCATACGTTACGAACACATAAGACTTTGATCATACCCATATCATCCTGTCACTAAAAAGTGCTCATTGGTAACTATACGTTTTACTCTTTAAATTACGGCATATGTCATATAAAAAACTACCAAACTAGATTTGTGAAAGCAGCAGCATATATAGGCACAGCTGTAGAAAGCAATATTAAAACCTTCATGCTAGCCCATGCAAAGTAGTATATTTTATAAAAGGGATTTTAAGAACTCACTCGGTTGGATTTTGGGATGCTACTAATCCTGATTTCGCTGAGCCACGTTTTTTGCTCCAAAAGAGAAAGGAAGGAGAGGAAGAGGGAGAAATGGGTTGAGTGAGAGGAGAGTGGCAATCTAGCTACGCTATACATATATTTTATGTAGAAAGGTAAATGTATGCATGTGCATCTACTATATGAGGGGATAAGCGACATAAAGATTCATCAGGAAGAGAAGAGGAGATTATTCTTTTTCTCTATCTCTCTTGATGTGATCCGGATATACATAGTATTATTCCCTTAATTCATCTCTCCTGGACAGACAGGGAAATGAAAGTAAAGTGGAGTGTTCTGGCTGGATCATGAGAAGACAGAAGATGGAAGAAAAGAGCCAAAATGAAAATGGGGAAAAGGGTTTTATATTATCTTTCTCTCTCCACAGCATGCATATGTCTCCCATTGAGAGAAAGATCTCTTCCTTGCTGTGTGCGAGTTGAGCTAGTTTAGTTTTTAGGATATATGGTTTGCCGTACGTACTTGCTTGCTACTTCATCGCTAAACGCTATATTCTTGTTATTAAGCTTCAGCTTTTGCTTTTCAATGAATTTTCCAAGGATTCAAAGGGAGATTAATCCCGGGTTGGATGATGCTGAGCTGATGATCACGACCTGATATCCTATAGAAATAATAATGCGCTGGGATGCTTTCTTTTTCCTCCTCCTCAGCTCTATCTAATTCTTCCCTTCCTCCTAACAATAATATATCAAGAGAATAAACTGAGTTCCTCTCTTCCCGGAGTGAGAGTGACTATGACTAGGTAAAAAACTGCACCGTTATTATGAATGTAGTCTGCTGCGTGCGTTTGAGTGAGTGAAGTGAGTAATGCCATTGGGAAGAAGTTATCCATGTGGTAGGGAAAAGGGAAGATAGGAAAAGCAGGGCGATTAGAAATATATATGCCTTTTATATAATTTAATATGGAAGAAAGTAAGCTGTCTTTCTTGTGTGTGCCGTGTCATGCCGGCACCATGCATTTTCCAACTTTGCTGGAACGAATGAATGTCTGCTGAGTGATGTATAATTAAATACATCCATTCCATTCCCTTCATCCATTTAAATCCAGTGGTTGTAGCAGTCATGCATCAGGATCAAGATATAAAGGGCTGGAAACGGAGGAGGGAAATAAATAGAGATATAAACATTCAACTATTAAAAATCCACTATAGTTCTATAAGTCATATATCCGAATCTGAGGGAGGATGAAGAAAATGATCATCATCATCGTCACCAATGTCGCTTCATCCATATTATATGCATATACATAAGCTAATGTATGATATAATAGGAGAATGCATAGGACTCAAAATTCACGCATATAAAATGGATATTACGTAGAGGAAGGAGTGGAAATAAGTTTCACAATAAGAGAAAATCCTTCTCTCTTTGGAATCCATCGAGATTAAGGAAGGGAAACATTTTTTGGAGAAAATTTCACTCTAATCTTCAATCCCATGTCTCGTCGACCATCCGACCGTTTTGTGCCGGGCTATGACTATAGCAGGGGATATATCATCTCATCCTTTTCTATTTTCACTTCTGTAATGCTTTCATTCATCCATTCATGGCATATAGCCATCTAAATATGTACATATCATGGTAATCCGGGCTAGCTTTCTCGAAGGTTATGTGATGTACAATGTGGATATCTATATCTGGAGTATGGCAAAGCGTATATTATTCTTGTGCAGTGAAACATTCACGTTTATTCTGTCTTTTGCAGGGGAAAGGAGTAGTTGTTGGCGGTGTTGGAAATAACAGTGGCTCATGTTCATCCCACTCTTCTCCCAGTAGTGGCGGTGGTATTGGTTCGGGTGCCGGTGTTGTCTCTTCATCCACTTCTGGAGAATCAGCTTTGTTAGTGGCAGCAGCTGCCGCCGCTTCTGCTGCTGGATCAATTGGATCTAATAATGCTGCTGTGTTGTCTGGATTAGATTATCCAAGTAAACTCCAATCGGCTAATATTGGTTCAATGCCATCATCTGTTTCTGCATCTGTAATGGGCAGCAACATTACAAGTGGAATGGATCTGTCGCCACCAAGTAAGCGACTTAAAACGGGAGTCAGTTCCATGGCAGCTGGTGGTGGTAGTGCTTCACTAGGAAATGGGACGATGGGAGCTGCCGCCATCGGAGCAAAGAAGATTTCTCATGCTTTCCAGCATGCTCATCCTGGACTGCCGGGTGCTTTCGACGTTGGAGATTTTGTGGACCCTACCGGACTCCTTGGTGGACAGCATCTTGCACTGGGTAAGAAGTTTTTCATTAGTCATGCATGAATGGTTGGAAATTTATTAGCTATCCATACCGGGCTGATCATGTTTGCAAATTATACATTCTGTAGCTCATCCTCATCCAACGTCTGAAATTTTACATGAAACATTTTTTACAGAGCTTGAGCTCTCAGCATCATTTCGCTTGCAGTAGGGCTACTTTCCATACTTTCTATTGAAACCGTTGCATTGTATGAATCCCAGTTTAGTTCATACGAGTACTAAGCTTGGCTTTTATTCCCTCAGGATTTGAAAAGAACATACCAAAGATATTCATAGAATATTATTTTTTCTTGTAAATATGGAACAGAAAGATTAAATAGAAAGCAAAGTTTGAGATTTTTAAGATTAATCTTTTTTCATTCAGCCTTTGAGATATGAAGGCATGCCTATCAGATAAGATAACCATGCATTTTTATTACACCATTTTCATTCTTTCGAAGCTTCACTTTCCGTGACTTGTGAATGTAAACTTCTGTTGACATAATATGAAAATAAAGGACAGTACAAAAAGATAAATTCTATAGATCAGCAAAATTAAGAAGATATGAAAATATTACTCTTCTAGACTGATTTTTAAGCAAAGAGATTATTCATTTTAGTGCTGCTGCTCATCCATGTTCTCACTTGCTAGGTTAGGAGCAGGGTATTTAATCATTGCATAGAAACCCTGGTTAGGAGGAAGCCACTGTCCAGAATTTCGTAACTATATATACAAATAACTTTTAAAAGTTTAGGGTGTACGAATTTAATGCACCTCGTATACATACTACACATATGTATATGCATCTTCTATATATTCATAATGCATATCAATGAGTTCAATTTGGAGTTCCATTCAAGCTATATGTACTTTGCTTTGCCTTCTTTTTTAAATAAAAAAAATCCTTTCCGGAGAGCAACAAAAACTTTGAAAGCTAATCTTAACTCAAATAAAAAGGTAGCTGACGAAGACTATTTATTTACCTTTTTAAAATAAAATGCTATCTGACCTGAAGCAGCCACTAACGATTAAAGTTCTCGTAAATGATAATGATATGCATCACTTGAATTAGCAAAGCCGGATTGTTCGAGTCAAACTTCTATTCATTTGTACTAAAATATATCTGCTCATATCACCATTATAAGCTTCAAAGCTCGCTAGTCTTCAACCCCTTAAAATATAGCTTATAGCAAAAGAAAGAATCCTCTAATCATCAGCAATGTGCACAAAGAATGATTTAGCACAATAATATGCATTAAATTGTTAGTAAGCTCACTTCTTGTCTTTTGTATTCCGTAAAGTAGATGCATATAAAAAAACCATCTCTTCTCATGATTAACAGAAAAGGGGTGGCTAAAACTTTTTTCTAGGAGCTGAGGATGAAGTAGGTATTTAATCGTTTTGCAGACACTTTTGATAAAAAAAGCTCATTTAATAGTTGTAGTGCATTAAGTATTCTGCGCCAACTCATTATGATTGGGTTATGCCTTGCTCGTGTGTCTTTTACTCTCCGCTATATCTAGTAATACAGCTCGTAGCTTAAATCTTTGTCAGAGATATTTATACACGTTCAGGAATACCTATCACTATCACTTCTGGTATTTACTTTTATATAAAAAAGCAGAAGGAATGATATACGGCTTAAAAAATGAAAAGACTTAGTTGTTAAACTTGTGAAACTTTTCTGTAAAAAAGAGATCAGCAGTTTTAGCATTGTCTACAGTAAAATGAGCAAAAACATTACGCACCGAAAACGCTACAATCTTCTTTGTGAACAATATAATACCCAAGAAAGAAAGCCTCTTTCACTTTTGTAACCCGGCATAAGCATATATACATGAGCACAGTAAGAATATATACTTTTGTGGTATTAGTAGCTTCTTCAGTATTAGTCCGCCTAAAGTACATATTATATAGTAAGTTATTTCTTTATCAAAAGAGCAGTTTTTAGATTTTGCATATTGTGCGTAGCAGAGGTGGCTGTGGCATCAATACCAGCAGCTTCCTGTCATGTGAAGTCTGTTTAAGCCTTAGTCCATGATCTTCATCCAAAGGAGCTATAAATATACACGAAATAACACTTTACAATGATATCAAATCATAATGGAAATGATGACGATGCCATTGCCTGCCTCTCCTCCACTCATCCTTCTCCATGTGACTGGTGAACAATCCTAACAAGCTTTTCTATAATGGTCACAAGGAAAAAGTATCTTATTTCTGCTCTTAAAAGACATGCATAAAGCATTAGATCTTAAGCTCACGTTAATTTTGAGAAGCTGGCAGGAGCAGCTTTACTACCCATTCCCTCGGATCAGATATTTACTCAGAAAATGTTAATCCTTTTAATTAAGATCATCGAGGAAAAAGAAGGGGAAAGGAAAAAAGACACATGAGAGGAGAGAGAAAGAAGAGGATGATTATTATGATGAGACGAGTTTTGTCTGCTAACGTTAAGCATAGTATACATTGTCGGCAGACATCTGAACAATCCTATTAAGATATGCTTAATTCATATAATTTTTTTTAAAGATTTTCACTTCGGTTTACTCAGGAAGCCTTGCTAGATTATTTCTATAAAAAGATCCCTAAACGTATTTGGCTAGAGCGAAAGGGATAATCATAGTTTTAAAGAGTTGTCTAAAATGAGGAGGAGGAATGATACATTTTCTTTCATTTTGTTACCATTCAAGAACAATTTTCGTCTACGTGATGTACATAGTATACCTCAAATCAAGCAGTGATTGCATGTAATCTCATGTCCATATTTCTATGAAAAGTTAAAGTTTCATGTTTAGGGCCACTGGAAAGATTTTGTGTATTGAAGGTTCCTTTCCACTTTTGGTATCAAAACCCAAAGCTACATCTGAATACATACCTATTCCCATTTGGGATCATTAGATTAATAAAATAAAGAAGGACACTCTTTCTCTTTAGTAACTTTCAGTTTATAATAATGAGCATGATTGCAACATCGCGCGGTAGCCACTCTCGCACTCTCGTCATCAGATATTTTCCCTCTCTCATTTTACCAATACATCATCCATTAGTCTTCCCGTTTACCCCCTTTTTCTTTCAACTTTCTGTTGTTTTATTTATTTTTTATCTCGAAACCATATTCTTAGTGTTTAAACTTCAATAGATGTTTGCGTACGGAAATTCTGAAATAGACTGAAATATAAAACTGTATATTTTTCTTTGATACAAGCGAATTCATAATTTCGGTATAATTTATAATATATATTTGGCTTGGCTTATCTATATCTTCTTTTATATTACTGTTATAATTAGTTCGATTATTTAATAGTAATCTGTATAGAAAATCGAGTCTTTAGAGTTTAGAAAAGCCCTCTAAGCATACTTAAGTATAAACTGAATACAGCACCGTTGAGTTAAGATTGATCTGGCTGCTGGAAATTGGTAGCCAAACCCTCAAAACATGACTTAAAGCTGACTGTTTCTCGTTGAATACCAAACCCTCTGTCTTTCTTTCATTCTCTCTGAGATTCCGAGATTCATCAGTGAAAAGTTGAGGAAATAAAAAGGGAGAGGGAGGGAGAAAAATATAAGAGAAAAAAAAACATCCGCAGAAGAGGGGGACTTATCTGAATTAACCAAATGAAATGGGATGGATTAGCTAGTAGAATACGAAATGAAGAGATTTTATATAATTTTATGTTATTTGAGTTGCACACAGGGAAAAAAAGTTATTCTGGGGCTGGAGATTCAATGGAGAGTTGGTATTAGCTAGCCCAGTAGTTGCTTTACGTGACTCTCCCAACAAAGCGGGAGAGAGAGAGAGGATCTCTGTTCATGAATCCATTCATTTGTTGGGAATTCGCCCTATTTTACCTTATAACATAGCTAGTAAGCTTACTTGACTTCTCTTTTCCATATGAAAATCTACAGCTATTCTACTTTTTATAATGACAAAAAATTCCATCTCTCTCTTTTTAGATTTTTTTCCTAATGTGATTGTCTAATTTTGGTTCGACTGCAAAGGAATAAAGATAAAGACAAAAGAAATTAGAAAATGATGATGAAAGGGGATAAATATAAATTCATATTGTCTACCACGACTCTTGTGTATACAAAACACAAATGACTGGATTTCAAAAACAGGGGTTTTCTTTTAAAAAATCAGATGAATTATTACTACGTGACTCCTTTCTCCGTGATTTTGCCTCTTTTTCTTTTTTTATATATCAATTTCAATATGCTATATTCATTCATATCCCAGCTTCGTTCATTAACGATGTGTTGCAGAGAGCTGTTTTGTAACCTAATGAGCTGTTGATTAGGAACTTTAGGAGGACAAGTTTGAGCAGCCAACCTTTCCCTTTTCGTTCTGTTTTTGGTTCTAATGCCAGTTTTTTTTTCATAATGAAAAGGGATTTGTGTTACAGTAATGTTCTGTATAGAAGTTTTTATTTTGTTTCTGGGTTTAGTCAAGTATTTACATTGAATAGCCCTGAAAATATAAAAAATGGGGCTGAATGTAACTTTAGAGTAGTTGGGTTAGCCAACGATAATTTATATTTATTCCATGTATAAAACAATTCGGAGGAGCTGCACCGATTCTGGGAATATGAAGTTGAAAGGGAGGGATTGAATTAGCTAAAACAAAGCAGTGCACTATAACGATAATTTTGTAAAGAGACCCGACTTAACTCGCAAAACCCGTTGCATTATATTATATGTTAAGCTTCTAGTTTGAGTTATTTATTCAGATAATGCATCTCACGATCAGTTGTGTTTCAAATGAATTAAAAAGTGGATAACAACTATCGGAAATGTGTGTATAACTGCTTTAGTTCACTGTTGGTTCATTCATATTAATTCACAATGGATAGCTAGCTACCTTTTCCACATTGTCATAATTTGTGATAAGGGGCCGACCCAATGGACACATGTGGAGAGGATTTTAATAAATTGGTCCATACAAACAGAAGGGCAGGGAGAGAGCCCGAGCCGAGCCCACTCTCCTCTTTTACTCTCATAGTCACTCACTGCCATATCATCATTCTAACTAATTTAGAAGTCAAAAGCGGAGAAACAAAAAGTAGTTCAGTTCGGAATCCCATCCCAGGCCATCCATGACGTGACATACACACCGCACTCCAGTCGCCAATGTAAGCACTCCACTATATACACTTGGCTACCTTTATGTGAATGAATGAAGACGGCGATGATCAACCACAGTTCATACTTCATATTTTCAGGATGATTGCATTATTGCTGCATGATGCGCATCTTGAAAGCAAAACTATCTGAGACTGAAAAGTACACATCTTTCTCTTTGATCTTCTTTTTTTGTGGGTTACACTCTTCCATTTTCTTTTTGTAACGAAGCGAAAGTGAAGGAAAAAGGCATATCAAAAAGATGACAATAAAACAAGCCATTATGCTGATAACCATTATTATTATGTATTACTGACTCAAATCCACATCCACGCACATCCATTTCATTTGATATATCAAATAAATAGGCACATAAAATTATGTACGTGTGTGGTGAGGATGGGATAGTGGCTGGTGGTGAGTGCACCGTTTAGCTTTCTCCTTTTCACCCAAAACGAGAGAGAGAAAATGTTAGTCGGAGTCCTCTATGGGGGCCTTTTCCTTGAATGGTGAGAGGGCAAACAACAAAAGGAGGTGAAATCGTGTAAAAATATCCAAGTGGATAGAAATTGTATTGATGTCTTTGTTAAGAAATCCGTTTTATGTATAAGAAAAAGGTGTAATGTATTATTGGAAAGCTTCAACAATATCATTCCACGCGCTTTTTACATGTCGACGGTAACAATGAAATAGCTCTTCTGTTGATACATCCTACTGCACCAGCCCAGCATTACTCTCACTCACCAAGAAAGAAAGTCGTAACTCCAAACATTTTTATGCGTTCCATTCCATATAAAGACCGGGAGAAATACTTGGTGTTGGTGCAACCTTTTCCTGTAAATCTTGTAATGATAGCAAAAGAGGAGCACGTATATTATGTAATGGTAATGCCAAAAAAAAGAATAAGAGAAAAAAGGAGATATTGGTTCGGATTGGTTTTTGGATTTGAATAATGTGCTTGAAGTTCCATCATCACATTCGGATCATATCTACACACTCTTACATTACCCATAGCCAGATCCCATTCCATTATTACTCACCATAGCTCACTTTGATAGCATACCACAGGAAAGCAATACTTAAGTCATATTTTGGCTCTTGCCCTCACACACACACACCCCGCTTATTTTATATACCAGAGAGGTATTATGGAATCCTCTTGGAATGGAATAAAAAGAGATTGTATTTTTGGTCCCTATCATCGGCCCTAACTCATCTTTTCCTTTTTCCTGATCTGCTCAAAATCTGATATGATGTGCATTCGTTTTTCCTTTAGCCGTGTGGTATAGGATTACGGAGTATATCCACTTAGGCAACGTTGGTCTGGTCTGGCGGCCGGGTCCCCTCTCAAAGATTTCCGTAAAAGTAGGGAGTAAAAGGAGCACTGAGAGATATCTTTTTCTCTCCCATCATGAATGATATTATGTTGATGTTATGTTTTGAAATGTGATGTGATGATCATATTTATCCAGTTATATAAGTATATCTTCTTTGGTCTTAGATTGTGTAAATGACGGTGCCGTCTGATGATGATGCTCTTATCCATCCGTAAAAATATATATTCTCTCTGGTGCTTTCTCCCTGTTTATGTTGGTTTTCCTTTGATATAATGTATGACCTCTTGGGTTTATTGGATCAAGGCGAGAGGTGTTGGTGAGGTTGTATATGTAACAACAATAACAATGCATAACTTGATCAATTTGATCATCCTCCTTTTTTGGAAGTGTAAATGCATTAGATATGGGGGCATTGATCATTATGTTGTTGGCGGTGGGCATCGATATTTGGAAATAAGTAGTTCGGCGGACCCTATAGAAGGATGTCACAATAGAATGGTAATATTGTAGTAATGTGACAAAAGAAACCGGCTTCTGAGAGAAAAAGACCTGACGTTTGAGAATGATAAGTTTGGCGATGATGCTTGTCTGCCATGATAGGTTTTCCCCATTTACCCAGAATGAAAACTGAAAATATCAAACAAAAAAGCGCAAACAAAGGAAATATAAGAATGCATGGACAGATGCGCTTTTCTTTTTCTGGATTTCAGCGATGAAAATGGGATTTCTCCTTTGCTCCTACCTTTCTCTATCCTTATATGAGTCTATCTGTGGTATAAAACTGCTTGCATTTTTTTTCTTCTGATGATGATGATGTGTCTGTTCTTTATAGCTCCGGATAGGATTTAGCTAGGATAAGGGAATTATAATAACATAACTGGGAAGATAAAAAAGGGGAAAGTAGAAAAAAGAAGGGAATCCAGGACTTAAGTTCTTCTGTATGGGGAAATGGATGGAACTCGTCCAAATCTTGAAGGTGGAAGGATTCCAAAAAATATCATTTTCTTTGAAATATCCGAAAAAAGCCTCAATCCATTTATCCACACTCTGTACTCTCATTCACATTCCTTCATTATATAATGCATGAGGATGAGGAAGTGAGATGTTGGGTAAAAGCAAAAGCATGGGAGATCCAATGGTATGGATGGATATAGCTGACATCTGAAGATAGTAGCGATAATGACGATGGATTTGTATGCATGTATATCTGGAGAAAGTAGATCCCGCCTTAGCTCGCGTGGTTTGGCTTAAGTATTTTTTTCGCGGATTTTTTCTTGGCGAAGTTTGCGGATAACTATTATACGCTATTGTGAATCCCTGAAAAATTTAATGTAAACCGCTGTCTATCTTTTCATGAAAAATTCTTGGGCACAATCCCATATAGTAAATGATCTATGCTTTTACAATACTTTAATTATAGTGGTTGGTGTCTTGGAAGTGTGTTTGTATATCTTTCAGTTTTAAATTCATTTGTTTAGGAGAAATTATTCCGGTTAAGGAAACAGGCACACATAGGATAAGCCGACCTTTTTTTATACTCCCTTTTGTCGGCTTCCATGATATTATAGAGGAAATATGATTATTTTGTTGGAAAAAGTTTCTGGCGGTAGGATATAGTGCGAGGTATTTGAACGCGATAAAAAGCGCGGGTTTTTATATGTGCTTTCTCTATCTATCTTTTATTTTATTTTTGTAATTTTCCAGGAGGAAAATAAAATCCGCGGCTTTCCCTAAATCCTAAACCTACGGGCAAGCCAAAGGAAAATGGCAAGCGGCAAACTCCATGAATGTACAATCGTTATTGATTAGTAGACAAATCAGTTGAAATGTTGAAAACTGACTGTTAAAAGGAGATGACGTTCCATTGTCGGGGTTGTAGCATTGAGTCCAACAAAATTATACGATGATTTAATTACCTGTTTCCTCGTCTCATGCCATGATAGAGATTATGACAAACCACTTTTTAAAAAATTGGGATTATGTTAGTCTAAACCAAGGTATCACAAATATATTTACTATTTTTTACTTTCGGGAAAAACTTACCTGTTTATTTTTTTGAATGAATGAAAATATTAGGTGCACGGGGTGTATTATTTGTATTCTTCGATGCTCACATTCCTAATGCCGAAAAAATCTGGAGAAATTGGGGTGCTACCTAAAATATAGGAACAGGCTTTTCCCCCTACTTTGTTGCTTGGTGGCAACTGGCATAGTGGAGAAACCCACCCAACACTCGTAACTAGCTATTGCAATGCCACCATCCACACGCATAGATACATCACAGTATGTAGCTCCGTCTGAAGCATAACGCAGCCTAATGCGAGACTAGTGGAAGCTACCACGTTTCTACACTCTTGTTTGTCCCTTCCTTTCTCTCGCTCATTCATTTGCTCTTGTGACTCCTTCTGTAGTAGCAGCAAAAACTTTGTTTTCTTTCGAGAGTCGGCTTGTTGTCGTGTCGGCTGTGTTGCATGGAATAATACTCATTCTCCTCCGTCATTATCGCTGTCAGTGAAGGTTTCGATAAGATAGTGAGTTTTAGGTAAATTAATAAGCATTTATTATTTAAAAAAAAAAAGAGTGATCTGAGGTTGAAAGGGAACTTTAAATAGTATTGGAAAAGTCGTGAAATGATATATACTTGCAATATGGAATTGCGTCTCCTCACCACAATTAAAATTTGTTGGGATTGAATCAGAACCTGTGCTAATTAGTTGTAATAAATATTTTGTGATCAATTTAAGTAAAATGGAGAGAAAATCAGAATTTGGATGTCAACATGAGGCTTAAAAACTCACGACCGAATCGAGGAGTCATGAATAACGAACTGACAGACATTACTAAACTCTTACGCTCGCAACTACGAGCCTTTGAAGGTACTCAGATGTCCCCGTCATCCGTACCATTATCGTCGGATGTTTCAACAATGCGTCGAAATAATGTGGCGAAACAAGAGTCCAGTTCCAAAGTAATCGATCCAACCAATCAAGGTATTATAACAAAAGTAGTTTATTTCATAGTTCATGCTTATTATTGATTCATCCATTGAAAACCCATTCACTGTTGTAGAATTATTGGCAAGAATCTTGTTTCATGAAAAGTGCTGCATGAATTTTGAAAGAAATAACTGTCTCTGGAACAACTGTCTAAACTACAGTACTATTAGTTATATGAGTAGAAAAGGTTAGCAAATTTAACTGAAGAGGAACCTGATTTAAAGGCTATTTAATACTAGATTAATTTTGGTTTAAGACCAACATTAGTGATAAGTTTAACTACATCATCGGCAAGAAGGCATTTAAGTAAAAGAATTATAGAAAAGGATCAGGATAAGAAAAATATGAATCCATTATAGTTATAAAGTTTTCGGATGGGGGATTTACACCAAAAATGCATATAAAATCCAAAAAAAGCACTCTTATTATTATTATAAACATTATCCTCTTGTGATATTTCTGCCTATAATGTATATACCTAAGAGAAAATACTTTCTATTCTGATTCCCTCTTCCTGTTTTAGTTTTTGGTCTGGTATTTATCTGCTGAGCTGAACTGACTTTGGGGCTCAGCTTGCTAAAACTAACTCTGTGTGTATTCCTATATCTGTCCCTATTATTCCATAAGCTTTATACATAATACAAAGCTGAAGGAGAAGAAGCTTTAACGGGGAGAGAGAGAAAAAAAAGAAAAAAAGTAAGAACGAAAGAATGACGACTTTGGTCTAATCTTTATTAGAGTTTTTGGGAGATTGGCAAGCGAGGCAAAAGCTGCATTAGCTTTCAGAGAAGAAACGACTTCTACCCAACCATACGACCATGGCCATCCCATAAGTATACAGTGGGAGCAGAAAAGGGAGAAAGAGGGGGTTTAAGGATTTGGGGCTCTCACTAAGCCCGGATTTAGATTCATCAATCACGGGAGATAATCTTCTTATTTCTTACTTCTCTCTGCGCGATGTTGCTGCTGATGCTCTTGCATGGCAAAAGCAAAGCCACCAAAAAAAAAACGAAGAAGCGTACACAAGGGACACTGGTGGAATAAAAGGCAGTACGAGGATTCCAACTTTTATATAGAACTATCGTTAAGCCGGCTCTGAAGATTTAGTATAAAAATATATACCGAGCCAAATGTACATACGATAAGGAAAAGGAATTGTAGATTTTGTAGTAGCGGCAAGTAGTAGTGCGATGGTATTAGTATTAGTATTAGCATTACAACAACATACATGGGCAAAAATATACATAAATATACAGACTTTGAAGGACGGAAAGGATAAAAAACGGGATGGAAATCCTCATCGCAAAGTTCCGTGCTTGTATTAAGAAAAGTATTAAAAAAGCAAAATGTATATATATTTATTTATACGTACATTTATAGTGCCCATCTTTTCACCAGTGGCATTACCAATCCCTAATGCTACTTACTAACTTGACTCTTTTCCCTTTTCCTAAGGCGTGTATCTTTTAAGTTCTTATAATTCAACCTGTATTAAGGAATGAGCATAAGAGGAGCTTATCGTATATCCATCAGTAACATCTCTTCCTCTACTCTCCAGTATTTTTCATCCCACTGAGGATGAGGCTGGAAGAGGAAGAAAAACTGGAAAACTTTTCACCGTATTTCATGGCATTTCATTCAGTTCTGCGTAAAATATATGCATGCTAGCCCATTTCAATACACAACAAATTTTATAGCTGAATTGTAGGTTAAACTATTTGATAGATTTCACGCGAAACTTTGATACATACATATTAAGGATCCAACGCATGCAACGATTCCAAGTTGGTCTTGATCGCTTGATGGGATAGTTAATTTGTAGTTCAACTCAATTGAGCAAACGGAACTGCTTTTTCAGTGAAACTGATTTACACTATTTCAATACTATTTGGGGACAAGACTTGACCTATCTTTAATGCTAGGAGTTGTTACATTTGAAGGCAAAAAGCTATTCAATGTTGGACATGTATATGTAGGTAGGTATATCATCTTTTTGTCCATTTCTCCAGATATAAGTACATAGCTATGTACAAATACATCACAGAACTATATTTACTGACTATTTTAAGTTTTGAATTGAGCTAATGCCATAATATGTAGGATGTGTGAAATCAAAATGCATTAAAACGGATATTTTTGTCGGAGGGAAGAATATAGTGATGGAGAAACTGAGCATTGGCTCTTCCTCCCTAGATTTCTGTTAGTTTCCTGATTTTGTTAAGTGGAAGTTGCTCTGTCATGGTGGAAGGCTTAAGAAAGATGAAGGCGAAACAAGTCAGTCACATGTTCCTATAATACGTGGGCCCTCGAGTAAGACTCTCGTCGTTTCTTATGTTATTACTTTTGTGCTCTCAGAAGATGAAGATGTGTAGCAGTTCCAGGGAGCAATATGAAGAAAAAGGAAATCCTCATCCCTCAGCCTTAGCTTCAAACTGAATCCGGGAATTTTCCTCCAGAGCTTCCTTCCATCCATCCCGCGACACCAAAAGAGTTCTTACTCTAATCCCTTTTCGTCAACTTAATCCGTAAAACTATAATCTACTTGCTTCGTCTCCTTCCTCCTCTTTTCTTCCTCTTATTATATAACTTGAGAAAAGAAGTAAAAGGATGAAGTATGCATGTACCATAAGCCGGTCTTCTGCTTTCTTTTCCTCGTTTGTTGTTTGTGTGCTGGCTGCTGCTGCTGCTGGCTGGCTGGATGACGAGGATGTGAGAAAAGAGTAGAGCTTCTCCTAACTCATGGACTCTGCTAAGCTCTCCTGCTGGAAGAGAAGGATCCCCTTTTTCCTTAAAGTCACAATCCTTCTTATAAAATAGATACATAGCCCAACATATCCTCCTTTTCTGATGATGATGTAGTTGCTTTTAGGAGAAAATCCGACTGAGTGATATGCCGCTGCTGCCTCCCTACTTATTCTGTTGCTCCTTTCCTATTATTGAGCTTCTTCTCAAAGCTCAACTATTACAGCCAAACATACACAGAAAATTCAGACTTTTTGGATGCCTTTTAAGCTCTGAAAAGAAGATTCATATGCACTTACCCTATATTTAAGCTAACCCGTGTAGGCACACACACACATCCTTTTTTATAAGGGATTGTCTTCTCCTCTCCTCTCACTTATATACAAAAGGAGTCTCTTCTCTCTGTGTCGATTGCTTCTTCCGTTCCGTTCCTCCTTTCCAATCTCTTTTCTCTCATCAGCCCAAACTATTTTAATCCCCTCCAAAATTCTATCTCTATCTATCTACCTTCCGTTCTTTTCTTTCCCTTTCCCATCTCTCCATCTTCATCCGCGCCTTGTCCTTATTCTACTTAACTTACCTCATCTGTCCTTGCCCATGTCCAAACATTCTTCTTCATGCCATTTACTAAAAAGAGCTTAACTCTATTGCCTTCTTCTTATTCCTCTAGTTTCCCACTTGCTTCATCGTGGCTTAGGAATACTACCTATTTAGTTAGTCCTCAACCAAGCTGGCTTAAACCCGGATATTCCTGTTCCCAGATATAACTTTCCTTTACCAAGTTAGCCGGGCTCGGCTGGAGGGAATCAGCATTCGCACGCATCCATGTCTTCTTCCTCTTCCGCTCCCTTTCTCAGACGTTCTTTACTGTATCCTCTCTTGGGTGAATAATTTTCTTGTTAAGACGGGTGCGAACAAAATTTCGTCCGATTGTAGTCATATCACTTGGAGAATAGTGCTTTTTTATTAAACCGACATTCAGCAGCATCTTTTAGATTGTAAATCTGTTTCCTGTATCACATTTAGATTGATTGGCAGAGAAATGATATGCAGGCTGTAGTTTGCGCCCAAGGCTGGATATGAGTTTTTGTAAGCTCAGCCACAGTTCATGGAAATCAGAGAAAGCTGGTTTCTCCCAGCTTAAAGATTGTATTGTATTGTATTTAGGGCAGCTTAAATATTACATCCAATGCTATCGTTCAAGACAATATCCACGTCAAGTACGTTAGTCATAAAAAGGGCAAGAAGTTAAAACAATTTAATAAGTGTAATACCGAGTGCCTAATAATAAAGTCATTTTCTGCCACGTAGTCAGTTAATAATTTGAAGAAAGAAGCATTACACTTTCTGACTGATTGACTAATAAACGGATTTGATTCCATGTGTCCCCATTTCTCCAAAGTCTTCAAGCCTATTTGCTGAAATCCAGTAAGGTGGATGGATGAAGCAAGGGAAAGTAGATCGACTTGTGTCGTCGCACGTCATAAGTAGGCTTTATGAAAATTAGTTGTACCAGCTTTCTAGTAGCTAATACAAACGCAGCCACGGCTATACCTCGTCTTGTAACCTTTCTGGAAAAAGAAAGTTGAGAAGAATCGAATGTCTCTCGTCTCAGTCAAATAAGTACCTAAAGTGAAGTGAAACCTAAGTATAATCCGCTACTTACGTTCTTCTTATCAACAAGGGTTTTGGCTTTGTGTGCTCATTTCTTCCAAGGGGGAATATGATGATGATGATGATGACTGGAAGTACAAAGCATGTAAAAAAGGAAGCTCTACTTTTCCTCTTCTTCTTAAGCATTAAGATGGTGAGTTAAGCTTCTGCTCACTGATTTACTTAGCAGGAGGAAAAGTTGCATTGGAAAGGCTTCAGTTCAAAAAAGGCAAGATTGTTTGCTTATTGTTATGTGTGTAGTACGTAGGTAAAGTCGATAGTTATACTTTTATCCAATTTCACATTATAGCTTATTTCCATCGACTAATATCATTTGAACACCTCATCATAGATCATCTTGCCCGTAACTCACTACAATGATGCCTGTTCCAAAGGTTTCAGACAAAACTGTTTTTTAAATATAGCTAATCATCATTAGTTTAGATATTGTATAGTGAGGTCAGACTTGTTGTGGCTAGTAAAAAACAATGTAATTTCTAGCGTTTTGCATCGTAAATGTTTTCATTTAGACAAACTTATGATGTCCAATTGATGTGGCGAATTCGTTTCCTGCTATAAAGTAGGTGTAAATCTATCTAGATTGGTTTCTAGACTCTGTTTCCAAAACTATTTCCAAATATCCAAATGAGCCAATTAAACTAAAGTTTCCATACTTCTTGTCCTCTCCTTTAATCCCAGTTTTTACTTTTTCATTACCAGTGAAAATCCTTCAATATTTTATTTTTAATGTATTAGGACCCCTTTCTGCTGATACATAGCCTTGTTGGTATTGCGTCACAACTTTATCTCAGTATTGCTCATATCACTAATTTGATGCACCTTATACCTTAGTACCTTATCGAAGGATTTTCTTTCTCAGCCATTTCCATCATCCCAAGCTCCTTAGTCAACTTTTTCCCGTAAGTTGTTGTTGTCATACGGCTTCTCCATAAGTTGTAAAGGATTTTTTCTCTCCAAAATAAGGTAGAAATTTAGAAGAACATACTGCTACGCTCCCAGAAACTGTATGAAGTAGAGAGGAAGAAAAAGTGGATTAAAAACTCGGGCTTCTCATCACACAAAGTAGGAAGCGGATTAGACGGTTTGGCAAGAAGGGCAAAACAAGAAGAGAGAGAGACACGGATGCTTCATAGGTAAAGCCAACACGAGAGAGAAAAAAAACTTTTATAAGGATTCCTCTGCTGCTGTTGTCGCCGTTCGTTCTTCATCTTTGTGGAGTTTAGATAACCATTTTTTTCTCAGAATTTTTTCGTCTCCAACTTTTAGTCTACTTTTAGCCGAGCTTAAGAAAGGCTTATGGGATGAGGCGATGCCATGTTGTACAGATTTTTGCGGAGAAAGTTGAAAAGAATCTGCATAAATATAATCAGTTGTATATCTGTCCTCAGTCATCTTTTGATCAGTTATGCTTAAGTTTAAGATGAGACCGGTAACTATTTATCTAGAGCATTTTCCAGGATCCCAGACATGGATTTACTGTATGATCCTCTTCTAAATTGGCAAAGCGGAAAATGAAGATGGTTTTCTTTCAGAGAATCACATGATGAGTTTCACTCTTTCCTAAAAAAAAGAAGAACATGGGACGATTTTTCTCCTGCAGTGATTCATTCAATCTCAGAGACCGACCGATCATCATCACATTAATGAGGGAGGAAGAATGATAAAGAAGTGTATTACGTCAAGGGTAAATATTTAATCTGAATTAGGGATGTCAAAGTGAAAAATGTATAAAAACCCATGAAAGGACTTTGCATGTTGAACAAAAAAAAGCAAACATGTCATGTGATTTAGGAAAGCTAAAGTCAGAGAAAAGGGGACAGATAGTTTTTCATGTGACTTTCATTGCACCTACTTTTATATCAGACTTTCAGTCCATTTTTGTTGATTATGAGATCTCCAGCAGCAAAGGGAATTCCCCGTGGAGGGAAAAGGGAAAAATGATGGCTAAAAAATCAAAAGTTAGCTTTAAGACTAGGGTTGTTTGTCTTCTGTGGTTTGTTCTTCCTTAAATCAACCCTTTTAGCTGGAATAAAAAAGGAAGCTTTATGACATGACTTTGTGTTAACCCTTTCAAATTGTATGGAACGGTAAAGGCTGCCCTTTATGCAGGGGACAGGGGAGGGATATTATTTCCTAATGTGAATTGTGTGTCGAGTATGTGGTGAATTCGTTAGAACCCCTCTCATCATGATCCTAAACTGAACATTTGACTCATCTCGAGAGTCAGTATAGAATACACTGAAAACAGTAAAAACTAGGGTCACTTCTTATGAATCCTTCATTTGTCAGTACAAATTGCATTATAGCTTTGACAATGTCATTTCAATGATATTTCACCTCTAATAATACTCAAATTGTGTCCACTAATTTTTTTCTTGTGATGTGTCTTGTCCTGTTGGGTTACGGTGTCTGAAGGGTAGAACCCGATTTATTCGGAGCTGGATCACATTTAATTGGAATTACACTTTAAACTGTAGGGGTTTGATATTGTTTGATGTGACTTATAAAACCTGACCGGACAGCTGGAGATCCTGCAAGAAAATAATTATTGACAGGGTATAAAGTGATTGGTGTTTGGATAGATAGAGTGAGGTTAAAATTGCTGACTCAATTCAAATAATACATGGACACATTTCGCCTTTTATGACTCGAATTGAATGAATTTATGAATTATCCACTTCATAAAACAAAAATACATTGGAAAAGTCACTAGAGCCTATGGACTGGATGTTTATGTACAAATTAAAATAAATTCCCCCCAAAAAATAGTTTTAAATCAGTACAAGCCGAAAAATCAAACTGGGCCATTTTTCTGGAAAAAAATTCAAATTGAAAGACATGCCAAGTTTGAACGAAGAAGGGTCGCTGCTGCACGCACAGTTGAAGTGTGCTGAGAAAATGAAATGAGCTGATCTGTTTGGACAATGCAAAATTTCAAAAATTGGAAACTTTTACTACGCGGGAAATTCAAAATTTGAAAATTGGCTTCTGATTGAACCATGATGGATGGAACATGTTTGCGTTATGTTGAATGGAACAATGCGATGGGACAGGATCTTCAAAACAAACTTCGAGTCGAACTGAAGAATGATCTGGAATTCCTAAACCAGGCTCATTTGCATAAATTACAAAATCCAGTGACAATAATGCCGTCAGCTAATTTGCATAATTTAAAGAACGTCAATGACAATGCTGACAATTAGCATATAAAAACAGGATATTCTACTAATTTCCCTTATCAGTTATTAAATTTTTGCATCGATCATTAAAACCTTGCTTTGACTGACTGGCAGAAATGATTTCACATGATCTAATTTTTATTCTAGGGTAGTTACAAAAATGCAAATTAAGTATGAAAATGTAGCTTTTCAAACACGTTATAGGGAAAAAACTTGGCAGCTTATGATTAGTGAACACTTTTCGTGGAAGAATGAGAGTTCAGTGACAAAAAGAAAAAAATAAGTTTAAACTACAAACAAAGCATTCATCAATTTCGTTTAAAAAAAAGCTCATCTGATTTTCATAAAAAGAAGAAAACAATTTGGTTTTAAAATTCATTTGAAATCATAATAAAGTCCTTCCCTGGGAAATAAGCAGAGCGGTTTCCACATTTCAGCTAAAACCCGACATCCTAACAATAGGGTGAAAGTAGAAGTAATATCCTTTTTACTTTTATTCCATTTTCCCTCTTATTCGCTTGAGTAAGTGATAACGATTACGTGACAGATTACATTAAGAGTAGGGACAAGACTCGAACATTTTACAGAAATCGTATAATAAGTATATTTTTTCAAAGAAATTTCTGTAAAGCATCCGCTTTCATCTTTCCAAGCAAGCCTTGTACGTACCAAATACAGTTGAAATCATTTGCATCATGAGCTAGTAGGTAGTTAGTTACAAGGCTGTTATTATTGTTGACTTATTTGTTTGGTTTGCATGCTTCACTGAAAGTGATGATGAAGAAGTCAGCCACGGTATGGGAAACTTCATGCTTATCTTTTTTTCCTGGTGGAACATAAAGAAATTTAATTTTCTTTTTGGAAAAAGGCAAAAACTTTATTTCGTTAGTCATCCCGATGATAGAGCGAAACTTAATACGTAAAAGAAAAAGCGGCACATTTAACTACATCAGAGAGTAAGAGAGAAAGAGTATTCACTTGTCGGAAAGGCTGTCTTGGAGAAAGCAGAACAGGAAGGGAGAGAGAGAGAGAGAAGAACTCTGCGTAACCACATTGTTTAATAAATTTTGTTATTGAGCGCGGAATTTAATGTATTATTATTGATATCAGGGACATGATTGGAAAGAAAAAGGCGTTTTCCCACAAATTTTAAGGAAGAAAGTGAAATGTTTTCCAGGATATCTCGAAGGCCTAGGCAGGGAAACCAAAATTGGAAGAATGATTCCGAACAAGTTTTAGTGTGAAAACGGGAGAAGTGTTTCCGTTTCCGAAAATCTGGAAATAACTTTGTGAAGGCGAGATGTAATACGAGCTGAAGATATGTTTTATGAAATAAGAAATAAGCTGTGACATTGGTTGATTTGAATGTGTATATTTTTGGTTTTCATTTTCTCATCAAAAACCGGTTTGTTCGGAGGATGATACAATGGCAGCTGAACAGGGCTTTTTGACAATGGGGAGAAAAGTAGGGACATCATAATAAGCAAGGCAAACACTTCACTGATTTGTTGATTCCTCTTTTGCTCCGTTTTCCAATGACTTTTGAAAGGAAGAGATGATAAAAGTTTTGATAAGGGGCAGGAGAAACAGATATGGACTCTCCAGGAATAAGTTGACATTTCATTAATAAAGTTTTTATGTATGGGGAATCCTGTGAGGACTGGAGAATTTGTATTTTGCTGTGAGAAGTATATTTTGTTCTTCAAAAGATAAGGCTTTATAAAGGGAAAGATAAATGGCTAGTGTATGAGCTTATACCAGACATCCGATGAATTCTAAAATGTACCTAGCTAATTCAATAAGTTGCTCAGCAAATAATGAAAAGTGTTGGAATTGACTTAAAGATTTCATATTTCAATGGTCCCATCCTATTCCAGCAGTTTTAGTCTCATGATTACCATTTATCAATGGGATGGACAACAACGATATTAGCTTTGGAGACTAACTTTCAGTTATTTATTTATTTTTTCTCTTTTTAATTTGTAAAGGCAAGTCCCTTCCGATCCACTGCGTGATTGAAGTAATCAACGGACCTTCAGATTCCAGTGCCGGAGGACGTGTAGATCGGGGACGAGACGGAAATGTGAAAAGTGAGACGTCATCCGTATCTACTGTTTGTGGTTCCTCTTCCTCATCAGCCCTCCTGGCTGGCAATAATGGACAGAACAGTCCCGGAAATTGTAAGTTAACCACAATTTTTAAACTAACGATAAGTATTGTTAAGGGCTATTACTGTTTTCTTATTCTGATCTTCCGTACCAGGGAAAGTAAATATACCTAAAATTACAAAGACAGTTTTTTAAGACATTTCCTTCCTTTACCTGTTTTGATAGGTTCTGGGAACACCATCGGTGACGGCGGTAAAATCATTGAGGTTGATGAATTTGTGATAATACCTGCCGGAACTCCTTTTCAGGAAGTTGTCACTACAGTATTGACCTTGCTTGGATACCCTAAAGATACAATTCAACAGGCTGTAGGTAAGTTTGTAAACTTACGGTTTCGCATAGTTGGGAGTGAAAATGTTGAAAGCATCAATCTGCGTATGGGTTATATTAATATTGTAGATGCAGAACAGATTGATTTATCTTTTGAGAGCTGTTTTTCCTTGTTTGTTTGCTTGCATAGGTAGTTATGTAATGATGGAAGCAGACACAGTCTCTATTTAAGTAAATATTTGCCCCGTATAAATATCCGCAGAGTGTTTGTATTATTATTTAACTCTCAACTTTTAATTAAATAGGAATGATATCTTTGAGAAACTGGAAGCCTTTGAGGCTGGATCAGGTTTGCGATTCACCCCATAAAACAGTCGGAGACATTCTCAATGATCTTACCAATCATGCTACTCTTCGTGTTCTAGTCACAAGGTAAGTATAAGTAATATTCACAGTGACAATTTTAATTGTAGATCAGCCCCACATATACCCAGGCCCATACTACCCCATCTAGTCATTAGCACATTGTAGAGCCGTGTTGGCTGCTGCTTCTTATAAAGTCAGAAGAAATCATTAAAATAATATCATAGCAGTTTTGATCAAGCCGAGACGATGTAATGATAAAAGGAATTAAGATGAAAGGTAACCTCCATGTTTATAACCCTCTCATCTCGCCCACATCATCCCCACTAATAAGTAATCATTAAAATAACAAAGCTGTTTTTCTTTTCGTGAGGTAAAGGATACATAATTTAAACACGATGATCATATATCATACATAAGTCATGTCATGAGCAAGCAGGGCAATAGCTTGACTAGTCGTCCTTTCTAGATTCTCACCTTTTGGTTTATCATGTAACACTAATGACTACACTAAATGCTTAGATAATGCAATCCAATCCTACAGAGTTATTAATATTACCATTATCACCATTGTTGTTATTCATGACATACCTGGCTCTCTGGTGACGGTGGCTTCTTTGGCTAGCCAGAAAAATAAAAATCCGCATTAAAAAGTGGGATTTTGATGTTTTTCAATGAGATTTATAATCCGGCGGTGTGTTGTATTGTAAATACTTATGCGGATCTGTTTGTAAAGTTTCAAACGTATTGGAAGCACCATTATGATGATCATCATCGTTTGAGCCGCAGCAACAGGAGCAAATCGCATGTACGGAGGATTATAATCCTTTCACTTTTTGCTACTACAAATAGTATAGGATATAAAATTACTTGTATATAATAAATCACGTAATTTTTTGAAAAGGATTTAGTTAATAGTTTATGAGAGTATTTTGTCTGACCATTTTTGTACGGTGTGAATAAGTCTTTGCAATAATTAATGGGGCCGTTTTTTGAGAGATCAGAAGAGAATGGAATTATAAGAATTTAGCAATGATTAAGGCTTAGTCGTACATTTTCCCATTGTTGCAACTCAAGAAGATTTTCAGAGCAGCTTCGCTCAGATGTTAGCTGTTTTGTTGGAAGCGATTTCTTTGCGTGAGCGATTATGACTGTGGCATTTTCAAGATTCTTATATTATGTGTGTATCTCAACTCAACTCACTATCTTCATTTTGACAGATATAAAAAAATTAAACAGATTTCTACTAAAAATGACTAGTAAATTCTACCTCGGACCATATGTAACGTATTTTTAGTTAGTAGGTACACTTATGTTTTAAATTGTTGTCATAAAAATCTTTTTTCTTCTTCTTATTTTTAGAGCTAAAGGAGGAACTGCTGAGGACTTGAAAGAGAAACTCCTCCGCCTACTGCTTGCCCAGTCTTCTTCCCTTCTTTTAGGAAGTGGATGTCCTTTGGATGAGGTGAGTCCTATTGATTTTTCGACAATCTACAGAAAATGGCATTTAATAAGACATTTAAGCATTAACAGTAGCTCTGCTGGTTCAGTTTAAATGCTGTAAAATAACAAAGAACTAATTTAAGAAGTATTTTGTTCGGTACAGTAAATCTCAAATAGATGGCTCAACGAGTATGCGTAGTTATATGATAGTAAATGGACAGATGCATAATTCTTCTTTGCAAAATTCATCTTGCACCCTACATTTCGCTTTTTATTGTTCCTTTCTTAAGCATCCTCTTTTCTTATGACTGCTTACGCTTAGAACTCAGCCTACCCTTCGTGAATAGCTACTTATCGATATCATTTGTTTAGCAAAATATGTCACCAAGAAGGGGACAAGGGAATGGATATCAACATCAGCATTATCTGCAGCACTCCAACTTAATATATTCATGCATGAGAGGATCATGCTGTGTTAAATACGAAGACTTTAATTCGGCTATTCAGCTCAAGAAGAAACGATAAATATTTTATCCATTCTTCTTGGAGGAAGAAAAGGAAACAAAAATAAAGATATTTTATTATCAGTTATATGAAAGCAAAGCTTAAACATTTTACCTTCCTGTTTTTCTGTGGACTGTCGTGAAGAAGAGTGAAGATTTGATATTGATACTCATGCTAAACTTTTTGCTACTTTACTTTCTTTATTTCCATTCTTAAATCCTTAACTGCTACCAACGGGTTTTCTTCAAATAAATCACCCCTGCCGAACTATAAGGGGTTTTCTTTCTTGTCTTTGCAAAAACTGGGCTACTTGAAAATCTTGTTTCGTTTAAGCCTATTCGTTGAAATATAATAGGCCATCAAAAGGAAGATCAGCGTTACTCATAGAAAACTCAAAAGGCATTGTTATGTAAAATACAGAGCGATTTTCTTATTTCCTGTGCCTGCGAGTGTCAGTCCAACTGCTTTCTTCATAGGAGATGTAGAGGTCTTCAAACGAAATTATTTTTAAACACGAATCAATGACTGTTAATCACGTCATAATCAGAACGAAACTCATTGCCCCTCTGCTATGCCTTTTAAAGAAGTGAGGGCCATCAATAATTATATTGCATATAAGTTTAGTTGTTTTTAAAAATAGTCAGTCGTGCTGATCGCAGGCTTCCCCTACGTTTAATATATCTTATTAACAGATCAAACGTAACAATTTAAAATAAATCTGCATGAATAAGGAATCAGTACATCATCGCATACCTATTCGCACGAAAAAAGCACCTACCTACCTTCTACCTATGTTTACGTAATGAGAATGAGGAATCTACCGGGATTAACAAAACATTGACGAGTTTTTATGAGAGTAATAATAATACTACATGAGCACCAATAGGGAGTAGTGAAAAAGTAAAAATTTGGATTATTTTATTTACTCTAAGGATAAAGTCTTGTATTCTGTAGTTTTATTTGCTAAGATGCAGAGCAACCCCCTGTTTCTATCTGTAGATGCATACTACTCATTGTAAATAAAAAATCAGATTAGATTCAGAATCCTGCAGTACATGAAACGATTTATTTGTATCATTTTTTTTCAAAGGCGATGCAGTAAATAATACAAACGTTGAATTAATTGTTGAAATAAATTGGGAGTAAAAAATACATGTACAGAAAATATGGAGGTTTATGTCGAGGTAGCGAACCAAGAGCGACGAGACATCCCGTACTCTCCCAAAGTATTCAGACCTTTATAAAAATTGTTCATAAAAACAGACAGGATCAAGATAATATATAATTCTTTCTCTTTCTGGAGTAGCTTAAAGAAGATGAGCAGAGAATAGGAAGAAGCTTAGTTACTCTTTTCACCCACGTTTAGGGGCTGCTATTTGATCTGTCTGCCTTCGTTAGCTGGGAATAATGAGAAACTCTTGTGATGATACTTCTCTAGAAGGTAGTGAAGAAGTGAAGTGCAGGCTAAACTCTTCTGCTTTTTTGTTGGAGAATGAGGAGGATGATGAGGGAAAACGCAGGAAACAGGGTTGAAAACAAGTTTAATCTCTCTATTATTTAAAACTCAGAAAAGAACTTTTCTCCCTTTTGTTCAATTTACTTGATCTTCTCTGGCAAGAGTTTATAGGATACTTAAATACTTGCTAGATGATGCATATACTTAACTCTTTTTTTCCTTACTTACTTAAGCTTTTCCCTAATATGTATAAACTTTATGTAAAGATGTGATATATGTATCTAATATGAAGGATGTTAGATGAGCCCTCAACTTAATTTTTTATTTCATTTTAATTTTAACTCTTTTTTTGGGAAAAAAAGATTGAGTCATGACAAGGGTTTAAACTCTAGAACAGCTCTAGTAAAAGACTCATCTCATCTCTAAGCATGAGTATAAAATGGAAGCAAATAATTTACCTCTTTTGTAAGAAAAATGTCGCAATCACGACTTTATAATGTATCCCCGGATTGTGTTTTCTGTAATGGAGCCGCGCTTTATATTATTCACCTTAAATTTCTGGTGGCATCATGGCATCATCCTATCCAAATTACTGTATTATTTGCAAAGACGAAAGAGAAAAAAGGGAAGAAAAAGAAGATAACTTTATGCTCTCCTTCTCCTCCTCCTCTTATGAATTGTCAAAAGTAGTCCTGGTCCTAGCTCTGCAACAGTAAGCTCTAAGTATAATAGACAGATATAAAAAGTTAAGTTGAATCTTGTTAGATCTTTTGCTTTGCACAAAGGATTTTTATTTGAAATCATGCAAAAGCTTTGGGAGCACTTGAAGAGATTCCTTCATCTCATTTCCTCATACATTTCATTTCAACTCTTCTTTTTCCTTCATCGCATTTTTTTTCTTTGTTCGTATTACGTGATTTTTCATCTCGTAATCTTCTCAAAGAGTTTTTTTGCTCTTTATTTGACTTTGAATCTTAAATGCTCTAGGATCATACTTTATTGTACTGTAATGCCCCTCATGTCAGGGAGTATGACAGGATGCGGCTTTCGAATGAAAATACCTAATCACAAATTCATATTGTAAACAGCAACTACTTTTTTTGAATTTGAATAATGATATGTGGCTATTTTTAAACTATTTACGGGTCAAGATTTAGTAGACGCGTCATTTGAAGTTTCAATTTGTTTTTGTGGTCGCAGGTTACTTTGAGTCAATTGATGAAAGGACAGTGGCCCCAAAATTTGGCTGAGGATGTGAAGCATCGATTTGATCAGTGGTATGCTACCCACTTCCAGCAACGTCTTGGAAGTTTGGAGTCTTTGCAGCAGCTCCATCAACAGTCTCAAACCAAACAGCAAGCCCAGGGATCTCAGCATCATCCTCATCATCATCTCGCCGCATTAAATCACTCTGGTCATCAGCTTGGTCATGGAGGCTCCACCTCCAACTCCTCAAGAGAAAATGGCGGGGGCTTATCATCACCCTTGTCCTCACATCATCATCATGCTCATTTAGTCAATGGGGCGAATGGAGGAAATAGTTTATCTTCGATGGCAGCCGCTGCAGCAGCAGCTGCTGCTGCTGCTCATCATCATCAAAGCCAGCATTTACACCATCATAATGATCTCCATCCTACTCCAGGAGGAAGTAATAAGTCATCAGGATTCGATGATGATCATCCTAATCATCCGGTGTTTCACGGACTCACTACACAGAAAACCAGGATGAGGACGAGTTTCGATCCGGAAATGGAACTACCAAAGCTTCAGCAATGGTTTGCTGAAAATCCACATCCATCTCGGCATCAGGTATATAGCACTTTTACTTTCTCCAGTCAAGTAGTGAGCAACAATAAATTGTTTTCAACATCTCAAAGATAACTTTTTTTTATTTTGTCCCATCAGATTCAACAATATGTCAGAGATCTAAATAGTCTGGACTGTCGGAAAGACCGCAAACCACTGGATGTGAACAATGTGATTTACTGGTTCAAAAATGCCCGAGCAGCCCAGAAGCGGAATGAGCTACGTTACAACGGACTTGCAGCATTCCCTCACCCACTCCATCATCAACATCATCATCATCAAAGCCAAATGTCCGCCATCCATCTGCACAATCAAGCTCACAATCACACCATTTCTCCCGTTGGAGATGATTCTCGGGATGACGAGAGGGAAGAGCAACTCCGTCAAGCTCATCATCATCACCTTCATCATCGAGTTCCCCGCTCATTAGACTCTGATGAACTGGAAGGCTCTCATGACCGAGAAGATGACTCAGAAGAGGCCGACCGAGCTCGAGACTTTGCTCATCACAATGACAGTGGAAGAAATTCCCGAGAAAGCAGTGTAGGCTTGGGTTTAGGTACAAACAAGGCTAAAGATCAAACAGATCGAGATTCAGACAGGGAGGCATCCGAGCAACCCGCTTCCTCTTTGGCCACAATCAGAGTTTCCAGAGATCTGGAAGAGAAAGACAAACCAGCTTCAAGAAGTCACGATGAAGAAATGTATTCAGATTTGAAACAAGACGATTTGGGAGAAAGTGAGAACCTTGAAATGATGAAGAAAACTGTGGTAAAGGAGGAGCAAGATGATGACTACATCAGCGTGGATGTGGAACTTTCCGAAGGAACCCATTTGAATCCAGGCAGCCCTGGTGAATGCTGTAACAACAACGAGCCAAAAGATTTAAGCGGCAAGAGTGGAATCAGAGCATACGATAACGAGAGCGAGCTCAGCATGAACCGTCAAGAGAAACGATCCGACTCACCGCAATCGTCTGCAATACAAGGGGTTGGTGGAAACAGAGGGGATGAGGAAAAGAAGGATGTTTTGCTTACGGGAAACCGTGGTGAGTCTCGGCTTACCCCAGATTCACATCAGCAACAGCAGCTCCACCACCA
>JAQGAI010000012.1:0-39809 GCA_034696905.1 Lepidocyrtus violaceus | reverse complement strand
CCGATCTGATGATGAGGACCTCCCAGAAGATATGAAGAACCGAGGTCATTGGAACAACTCCTGCGAGTTCCTCCTCTCCATCATATCCATGTCCGTGGGCATGGGCAACTTTTACCGCTTTCCCTTCGTCGCCTATCAGAATGGAGGAGGGGCATTTCTACTCCCATACGTGATCGTGCTGACCTTCGTTGGGAGGCCGATGTACTTCATGGAGTTGGCCGTGGGGCAATTCTGCTCATATGGACAGGTTAAGTGCTGGGAAATGTCGCCATTTTTCAGGGGGGTTGGATTCGGATCCGCCTTGGGATCCTTTTGCGTCGTCACCTACTACAGCTCCGTCATGAGCGTCACCATGTATTACCTAATCAACTCTTTTCGAGCTGTATTACCGTGGTCCGTGTGTGATCCGGAGTGGGCGGGGAAGGCCACTTGTGACATGATTAAATACGAGACCGCCAGGAACAAGTCCATTGACGCGAAAATGCTCGTCAATTTGCCCCAGTTATACTTTGAGTGAGTGAAAAATAACTACGATGACCTTGCCATCCTAACTTTGAGTTATTCTACTAAAATTAAAACTCCAATCCAATAAAAACTTTTTTTGTGAATCAGGCGAAAGGTAATGAATGAGGTTGAGGATATTCAAGATGGGATCGGCGTCCCCCAACCCATCCAAACGGTCTGTCTCTTCCTCGCATGGTGCATCATCTTCCTCGTCATCGTCCGAGGAGTCCAGTCCAGTGGGAAGGTCGCCTACTTCACAACATTCTACCCGTACGTCATCATTTTCACAATGCTGATAATTGCCTGTCTCAAACCCGGCGCCACTGCTGGAATGATCTACTTCCTGAAACCGGAATGGAAACGACTGGCCGAACCAAAAGTTTGGTTCGCCGCTACTGGACAATGCTTCTTCTCGTTGAGTACCGGCTTCGGTCCCATCATCAACTACGCTTCCTACAACCCCTTCCACCATCCCATTTACAAGGATGCCGTTATAGTCAGCGTCATGGACACCTTTGCCAGTTTCGTCGCGGGGCTGACCGTCTTCGCCACTTTAGGCACTATCGCCCACGCCCTCAACAAACCCATCGATGAAGTGGTGGACAGCGGACCTGGACTCGTTTTTGTCATCTTCTCGGACGCCATCTCCAACGTGAAGTATGTTCCTCAACTGCTCTCCTTCCTTTTCTTCTCCATGCTCCTCACGCTCGCCATTGGAAGTGCGGTGGCCTGGCAAATGGCAAGTATTTCCGTGATCTCCGACCAATTCCCGAAAATTCCCCGATGGATCATCACCACCGTCATGTGTGTCATTGGCTTCCTCATCGCCTTGATTTACGTAACGCCGGGAGGTCAGTTCATGCTCACCTTGGTGGACAACTTTGGAGGGAACATTAACATCTACATTTTGGCCACTCTGGAGTGCATCGGAATAGCTTGGTTCTACGGGCTCGGGAACTTCTGCAGGGATTTGGAGTTTATGCTGGGGAAGAAGGTGGGCTGGTACTGGAAGATCTGTTGGGGATTCATCATCCCGGTTATCCTCACAGTTGTCTTGATGTACACGTTTGTCACTGCGAAGAGGCTGGAACATAATGGACATCCGTTTCCGGACAGTGCCATTATCTGTGGGTGGCTGTTGACCGCGACTAGTTTGATATTCGTCCCGATCGGAGCTGGCTATGCGATGCACAAGGCGTCTGGAACTTGGCAACAGGTTTAAGTTAACGTTTAAAAAATATATAAAGAGCTACCTACTAATTAAAATTCAGCTAGGCTAATTAAATATTTCTTGTGATTTGACGATGCAGAAACTTTGCTTCGCCCTTCAACCAACCCCCGAGTTCGGTCCCCGAAGGCCCCACGACAAAAAGCGGTGGGAGCTATTCAGGAAAGGGATAATTGCCAAGGGTGGCCCAGCTCCAGACACTTTTAAGCTTCCGGAAGGGCAGTCCCCACAGGATAACACGTTGCCTGACTGGCTGGAGGTGAAGGAAGATGGACACGTTTATCCCAAGGAGGATGCCAACAATTCCATCGCAATTGAAGCGCTGAGGGGGATGAAGACTGATCCCGGCTCCAGAATAGGAATGAAGAATCGTAATAATAAGGATACAGTGTCTAGCGAGGATGATATCAATCCATAACTAGCCGATTGACTGATGATTAGCCGTAGTGAAACATGTTTTCCTTTTTATAAAACAAAAGCGTAAAATTTTCCAGTGAATAAAATGAATCTTCAAATAGTACCCCCAAAAACAAACCTTTTCATACATTATCTAATTTCGCATTCATTTAGTTCTTTGTCTAATTTAATTATTCGGAAAATCTCAAGCTCATCGCGTTGTAAGTACATACTTTTGTATTTTGCATGAAATCAGAGAAGCAAAAAGTAATTGGAGGTGCGGGGTATCGATCCCCGTACTTCTCGCATGCTAAGCGAGCGCTCTACCATCTGAGCTACACCCCCGTGACAGGAATCCGTGAAGAAATGAATGGAAGTCATTTTACAAGTAAGAAACGTTCTGAACAAAGCAAAGATAGAACTAACAGCAACTATTCTTTTGTCTTCTAGCATTGCATTGCCAGATCACCAACCGCATTCTTTGCTGGAAGCATTGTATTTTACTGTCTCTTTCTGACTTCTATGACATCTGAGCTGACCTTTGCCCTAACTGTTTAATGGCTAAAAATAGCATTCCTGTTTATTATTATCATTGGAAAATTTGGATTATATTCTTGCTGACAATGTCATTTTAGGTAGATGTAGCTTGTCATTTATCCTACTACTAAAATAAAAATTAAAATAAATATTATAATTATAAGCTTTAGCTATCCATGCACTTTACATAAAGCATAAAACTTTTTACATACATCTTTTTTGAAGCCGTCTTTTTGCCCTCTGCTGGCCCTGCAAGCGGAAAAAATATTTTTATATTTCACCTTTGCCTATGCTATGGCGTGACTACATAAAAACTAGTCAAGCATTCCATTTCGAGCTTGTCATGTCATATTTATCCACAGTCTATGAGAAGAAATGAGCATTTTATAAAATTGAAAAATACCTAAACTAGGAACAAGTATGTGGATGTGATGTAGTGATGCATTTTTGTCAAATTTCGCGGAATTGAATACAGCTATGTTATCCTGAACTCTGTCTGGTCTGGAAAGTCTGGAATCTGAATGGTTTGGAATGGAGTGAATGGATGGATGGATCGGATGTGTGGTGTAACCATTTTTAGCAAGCCGCTGAAAGGAGAAGAGGAGAGAAAGCTGCTAATATTTTTTTGGAGACAAAGTTCGTTCAGAGGCTGCTGTAACATTCTAAAATTGTTTAAATTACAATTGAATTTCAATGTGCTAAAAAACTTATTTTTGAAATAAAAATCCAAACACCTTCGAATTCGGATATCCAGTCATTCAAAATGATGATTTATTGATTGGTATTGATAGTGACATATTATTTGTCGGTCGGCTCGGGTTTCGCAGAAGCCTCTTTCTCTATTCTACATACAATCATTTCATATCAACCATTTTTTTTAGATATGTTTTTAAAAAAATTTACGCGAGTGAACAATATGTGAAGGATGGGTAGTGAAGGAAGAAGGGCAAGTGGAATAAAAACATGCTCATTTCATATTCCTCGTCATCATTCCTTCTCATTCTCAAGTGATCTCGAAATATTTTCCCCGTAACCCATTCAATTACCATTTTATATGTTTGCTCATATATTCTTTAAGACCTTAATCCTCGTCGATAAGTTATTGGCAAAATAACGAGTCGTTCGTCAGTCGTCACCTCACCGTCACCACCAACAGCAGCCGTTGGGTATGAAGACAGCACCGGATGGGACTTACAAATAGCTTGGGAGAAAAGGACGACTCCACCATTGAAATACAAACAATTTTGCTTATCATCTATAGATTTTCAGATAACGCTGTGCTCTAGTAGTAATAATAGTAATTAAGCTGTGCTATTGATATCCGTCAAAAGCCGCCGACCAATTTTCTACGAGTTTACGACCCACCACAATAAATCATAAGCTGATCGATAAGAAGACCCTGTGGATTGTGTGGCTCTTGTCAAAACCTACAGCAGAGCAGAGCAGAGGTAATCAAAATCATTTTTGCTCATTGGGCTGGGCACATCTGCATATTTTGCGCATCTGCCTGATAATCCGATTCCAATAATGAAAATATATAAACGCTTTTGTTTTTACAGTATAATTCCACACTACTTACATATGTGAGTAAAAGTAAGCCATAGCTAAACATATTGATATGGATGGATTTTTATGATAAAGTTGGTAAATGTGAATGGTGGTGGTGGTTGACCTTGTAGGGAAAGATATTGGCTTGGGCTGGTGCTGCTGCTGCAGAAATACAAAGTTACCTCAGATTACACAAAATACAATACATGAATGGGAGTATTTTTATTTGCACAAGTGGAAATCTATTCCAATTTTCAATGTGCAGCTGAATATCAATTACCCAGTCGTAAATAGTTAGTTTAGTCAGTATAAGCAAAGCCACTTTTAATAATAACCTTCCCTGCCCCATTTAATTTACTGCTCAGTTTGGGTTTAACTGTGGCACTGTAATATTCAAATTTGCTAGAAAAGGCCGTTTGCCAGAGGTGCTGAATAAGCAGTTTTTATTTTAAGTGTCAAACAAAATTACAAATTGTAATCGTAAGGTTTCTTTTTGTGGTCTGATTTTAGCTTCAGCAAATCTTGGATTGGATTGGAGGACTCTTCTGGGGACTCAGATATAATCTCGGAGGCAAAATGGCTTCATCTCGGATGATCTGGGGGATTCGTGCATTATTTATAAATGTTTCGGTTTTGACTTTGGTACAAAAACTGTTTTTTTTTTTAAATTAAAAACATTTAGGCCAATCTTCATTCTTAACCAAAATACTAATTTACTTGCATTGAATAGGTTCAGTATGGTGCCCAAGCAGCAGACCCAATGTACTACGGATTCTTCTTCGATGACAAAACTGCCGCCAGCATAAAGAAGGCTGCGGAGTCCTATCTCAACGCTACCAATAGCATCCCCGAAGTCCATGAGTTTCTTTCAAACATCTCCTCAGCCGCTAAAGTCGACAATCCCCTCGACTACTATGCAAAGCCAAAAGACCCCAATACTGAGAAAGATGACCCACTATACCACATCACTGCAAAGTATTGCGGGAAGGAGACAGAGGGACAGAAGCAATGCACGGAATATGCAAAAAAGCATAATGAGTCCATGGGCGAAAAATTCCAAATGGAGCTGGTCGGCTACGTCCTGACAAACCGGACATTCGGAGTTCGAATCAAGTTGGTTGGGAAGAAGCAGTGCGACCTGTTCGATAACGGGGATGGAGGAGCCTTCGCCTGTGAGGAGGCATCCACACCAGGCCAATCAACGAAGCCAGATTTGCCGGGACTCAAATGGGGAACCGTAGAAGAGTGGAAGTTTCCGGTGACCGTGGCAAAGGCGCATATCACTGTTGGCTGTGCTCCCGGTGTCCCTGCTGTGACTACCGGTCCAGATATGCTGAAAGCGATTGGATTTGAGAATGAAGATAAGCAGTCCTGGAATGAAACAACATTGCTCCGATCAACCGATCCATTGCTCGAAACCGAGGAAAATCCTATGTGGGTCGGGGTCTATGAATGGGATGCCGAGAGTGATGGAGACAAGGTAGTTGTGATTTATCCCAGAGTAAAGGTCGTCGCCGAGGCTACTTTCCGATCCTATGATTACTCCGGGGGATCATCAGTGCTGAGTGTGATTAATGGAAGTGGGACGAGTACCTTGTCCGCCCTCTTGTTGTTCAGTCAGGTGTATTTGCATAGATATTTCTAGAATAGAGGGAGGCTGTAAGTATGTATTTGAAAACTACTAGTCATGTAAGGTGTATACCCATTCAAAATAACTTTTAAAACATTTCAAGAAATACATTTATGTAAATTACCTATTTGTAATTCTAAGAGCTAATTCTGTACTTTAAATGATCGCACCTAAAATGTGAATTTAACAAGTCATGTTTCATGTCTATTTTTTATTGTTATTTTGCGAGTGGAAATTAAGTATATTGTATGGGAAGGAGAAGGCATTTACCATTATAAGTTAAAATAAAAGCAAAATATAATTTATTTTATGCTAATTTAAAAATAATATTCGTTAATGTTTTTTATTGTGGTGTTTAATACTGCTAGTCTGCTACTGATGTATTGCATTGTTTGTTACCATTGTTAGTGGATGAATACCTATCTGTATTTGTATAATTTCAGTATGCATTTATTTGTATACTTTGTTTAGCTTTGAATTTGAATGGTGGGCAGTCTCCGTCCATCAATTCAATAGACCTAAAACTAAACTAGTTCTAGTCTAGTATCCATTCCATTTCCATACATAATTCGAAAAGAAAAAACGAGTAAAAAAAAATTCGAGGCTCTCTCTGTCCTTACATAAAAGTCAAGAGGTCGATCGGTGGAACCACTCAGCCAGCATATCACTCGGCGGCTGGAGAGGCTCAACTTCAGTTGACTCCTTCTTTGACATGAAGCATATTTTCTAAAACAAAAAATTTTCCCCTTCAGTTCAGCTATTATTTAAAAGCCATAATTAAGATTGGCCGTTTCTTTGTTTGTGAGTTTTGTTTTGAAATATAAAAGGGAAAACCGTTTTCATAGCTCACCTCAAATTACCCGTTTAGGAGGAGGCCGAAAAATGCAGAATTACCCGGAGGAGGCAATTTCCGTAGTTCCCTGTCCAAACAAAGGGATTGTCAAGCTGGCACCAGGAGAATTTTTGATCAAGTGCCCGTACGACTCTAATCATTTGGTTTTGTAAGATTCAATTAAAAAGACGTTGTGATTTAATTTACAATCCTTTGTACTCCACAAGTTTAATTCTTTTGTTGAAATTAAACCTTTTTTTATTTGATTTTATGAAATAAAACTATTTTTTATATTGTTTTTAGGAATAGCCGCTTCCACGGCCATTTGGAGAAGTGTCGACGGAACTACGAGCGGATGTTCCGGGACAAGGGCAAAACTCCACTCAAACTCTCCTGCAAGTATAACGTTGAGCATGAGATCCACGCTCCGGAGCTCCTCTACCACGAGCACAGTTGTTTCGATAAGGAGAACCTGATGTTGGAGTACTTGCTTATGGACAGGGATACGATCAACCGGATTTTGGGAGGACATCATGTAGTGAAATTCGATGATGATTATCCCCCAAGCGCTGCGTCATCGTCTGTAGGCTTCGCCGAAGGGGAGGAAGAGGCCTTTGGATTTAAGAGATGGAAAGGTGAGTAAAGTTATTTTATTTTGTTAATTTTTTTAAAATATTTTTCAAAATTTACGAATTTAAAGTTCTAAAGCAAATCTTACGATTTCAGAGGACTGTCGAATTGACCTCAATCAATTGGCTTGGGATTTGGTTCACATGGGCAAGTTAATGACCACGCCCATCGGCGTCCAAGGCAGTGGCAGGGTAGTCTGGCCAGATCCAAACTCTGCCAAGAAGACTGGAATGCGTTGTAAAGTTGGGGGGAGAGCATTGCCGGACGAACTATTTGCTAAAAAGACTGGGATTCCAACCACTAACCTAAATATTGGGATGCCACTTCAGGGTCAAGCCTTTCCAATGCAACCTGCTCAACCAGGGTCCAGTAAGAAGAAAGGCCAGGCATTAGGAGAGGATGAGGAAGATGTTGACAGTGAAGCTTACTGGGCAAAAAGTAGCGGTGCGAAATTCGATTGGCTGGAGCACCAGTATCAATTAAATTGGAAGCCGGTTGGTCCTGTGAAGTAAGTTAAAAGCTAACCAGTGTTACATGTCCTAGTATGATTAGCAATTAATTACAAATATTTGTATCAAGAAAGTTTGTCGTAATAATTGACTAACTGTAATTACAGTCAATATCCTCCAGGACTTACCAAGGGCCAACGAAAGCAGTTCGTGAAGTGGAACGCAGAGAGAATGAAAATGAACTCTTTTTATGACGAAGAGCTAGCACGACTTACCCCAGGCTCGGGTAACCCGAATCGAGCTTCGGGATCAGCGATTGATAAGCTGTGTGATGACGTCGAGAAGTTAAAGATGTAAACTGTTTTAACTGACTTAATATTAACAATTATATGATTTTACCCGGTAATGAATTTCTGAAGGTTAATGTTTGAAGGTCTGAAGGTGAGGTTAGGTTAATTGCATTTTTCTTTTGCTTTACGTTTTTGATGTATCGTACAATTTTCTTTTTGAATACATGCCTTTTTGTGCTGCTGATGAATTTTAAGCACAGTTTGACAAACTGTTTACGAGTTATTGAAAGTATGATGAAATAGTATTAATATTAGTTAGGAGTTAGTTGGGCATAGTCAGAATAGTAACTGCTGATTTATATGAAGTTATATGCTAAAATTTGAAATCGATTGACTGATGAAATACAAATAAGTTGAAACATAAATATATAAATTATTTATTATAAACTTACATTAAACTATATTTTTTAGTCCCGTTGAATAAAGATAATAAAATTACGCATGTGACAATATTACCATTAAAACTTAATTCTGTTCTTAATCTCAAGTACTTTACATGCAACTAGCATTTAGCATGCGTACTGCATCAAACAGCATCCTATCATACCACATTTAGATAACACTAAATCTTTTTTTAAATTACATTTACAAATCTAATACCTACGCAAAATGAAACAATATTTTTTGTACATGAAGTATGCTTACCACATACTAGACAAGGAATTTAGATTTTTTTCTTCTAAATTTCTATATCTATTTACCACATAGCACAACTTTTCATTCAGGAGAAAATTCCACAAAACATAAAATTACTTTTTCAACTACTCCATAGCTAATTTACATCCCTTAACACTTTTAGCTATTAGACATTTTGTGATTGCCATTTTTGCAATTCTCTTTCAATATAAGGAATATGAATGTAAAGATAAAGATACAATTTACTCACGAGCAAGTACCAACTAACTATCCCTAAATACATACCCAATTGGACTACCTATTTAATTAGACATATAGTGAAAAATAGTGAATTCAAAAAATCTTCCTTGTTTAGCTGTTGGAGTCCCATGTTTTATAGTTAGTTTCACCAGTTTCAACAAAAACATTTTTTATTTGATTTTACTGGAAATGACAAGCTGATTATTTGCAAAATGACTTATGAAAATGATTATGGAATTTGTGTAGGTTTAAAAATATACAATTGTACGTAGGTGAAATAGTAGTTCACTTCAAGTAAATAAATACACCCATATTTTTTTTATCCAAATTAAGAATTTGTTTCCCATTCAGGTACACACACAAGTATCTTATCTACACAAAGAACTCTTTCGTTCAGAATGAAACAATACTGAGGTGGCGGTGGTCCGTCGTCATATTTGTATTGGAAAACCGTTATATACCATGTTTACTTACTTACTTACTTAATATAATTACTGCCACATACTTTTTCCGAGGTAGGTATTCTATCTGGAAAATCACATTTAGCTGATTTAACTACATACTACGGAAATACTTAATTTGCCACTAAATAGGCGTGTGACTTGAATACATAATCCAATCATCAGCACAAATTTTGCTTTGCTTTACATTACATGTCTAACTCATGCCTAAGTACATCAACATAACACATTCGCACATACGAAAGCTGTATTTTTCCCCTTCCCTTCCCTTGTATCTCAATCTTAATTCTTGTACGAAAATACATCCACATATAAAAATTCTAAAGAAGAAAGAATGTAAAATATGATTTATGAGAAGAATGACAAGTTTGAGTAGACCTGCTCATATACTTCCTTTCAAGAAGCAAAAATATTCTTGGGAATTACTATATATATTTGGAAAAAATAGAGTAAAAACTGAGTCAATCCGGTGATCTGTCACACTTGTCATGTGTATTTATCATTTTGTCAGGCTTTCAGCTCCAAATCTGCCTGTTCTTCTCTTCGATATTACGGCCACCTCAGTTTTTCTTTCGATTTTATTGTTTTTTTTAGACAAGATCACTCTCCTCCGCGAAAGTGGCTGGGAGGCGAACCGAAGTGGAGATCCGTTTCCCTTGGATGGAGGCAACCATAGTGGAGGGGACGACAGGGGTGCTTCCATTCCCTGTCACGACCGTCATGGTAGAATTGGATGAGCCGCCACCATTTATACTACAGCCACCCAGAGCGGTCATCGTTGTCGTTTCACTTGCAGAGGACTCCCGCTTCCTGAATATTTGGCTGGTGGGAGTATACAATCTGATAAAAATAAAAACAAAAAAGAGAAAGTGACAATTACAATTTGCTTCATTTCATGACAGTGACAAATTATTTTGTGCTTGGCCAACTGCAAAAGATGAATTGTGGAATGACATGATATGAAAATTAATTGTAATTTGAGATTTATGAGCTTGTTGTTATTTTTTTGTGCAAACCGAATGCTTTCCGTTCGACTGCGTGGAGACCAGTCCCGGAGATTCTGAGTGTGCTGGGAGGAATCGTCGTATGGACACAGACAGGAGAGACAGTTACATCGGTAGCCGGAGCTCACACACTCCAGCCGATTCCAACGGTGACGGATGGCCATTCTCACTTCATTATTTAGGAAGCAGTAGAGGAGGGCGACGAGGAAACCCTGTGCAAAATTTAGCAAATAATTTATCTCGTTATTTATGTTGTTTTTTTTGGAGAAAATTCTGGTTTATTTTTTTTTGACTGATTTGTATTTTGTTACCTGCGTGGACAACAGAAAAGCTCGGATGTGCTCAAACGCTGGCAACTTCTTGGGCCCGATAAGAACCAAAACATACGTGATCCCCAATAACGGCATAAGGACGACCAAAGCCTTGGCTGCCTTCCTGGACTGCTGCGTCTCCTGACTCGTGGCCGACCTCAGTTTTGTAATGAGGACCCACATGATTTGGAGGAGGAATACGAGATTCGCCCCGAGGACTATGAGGGCTGAACAGATGTAGATCCAGTCATATTGATTTGCGTGGAGCCAGGGGCAAACGACCGAGTTGAATTCTGCTTCGGCCGCCTATAAAACGAGATAATATTATGGTAAGTTGAGTTAGGTATATTTATAAAAAAAAATAATTTAGTTCTGCTCTCCTCTTACCTGGATCATTTTTGTCGTCTCATCGCTCAGCGTTGCCCACTTTATAACGATCCAGAAGAGAACAATGAGTAGCGGGAACCCTAGAGGATTGACAAGAAAAGACCTTAAAATCGATCTATCTTTCCAATTGTATTTACCTAGGTATGCCAGTCACAACTTACCCCAACCAATTACACAGTACGTCCTCAGCCGGATACTCTCCGTCATGAAGGTTTGGACCACCAACACGTACAAATAGAGACCTGAAGTTTAAAGAAGAAAAACTTCTAAGCAAACATACAAAAAATTGTAATGAAACTCAAGTTACCTAAATTTGATTGCATTGCAGAATGAAACACTTTTTTTTTTAGAAAACCGACCAGTTTGGTAGTGGATGCATCTTATCAAATTACTGGATTCGGCACATCGAAGCAATAATTACTGACGTAACAGAGTAAAGAGACTGCTCCATAGTCCATTCATTTGCATTAGCGTTTGAGGAAACTAAATGAGTTCTAGAGCAGCAACATCAAATAAAGTCATAGGTCTCTCACTTTAGGCAGTCCCTCTACCTTAAGCACCTACTTAAGTATGAGAGCCCAGCTAAATGACAGCAGCAAAAGCACCGACCAGGACAAATGCTTTGAAATGGGGAACTTGATTCCGACATTTAATAGCATATATTCCTGCCAAACGTATTGAACGAATGAGCAGTTTCCACTTTCCAGTTTTCTTATCAAATTGCCCAATAAACTTGGACTGTCGGTGATGATGATGATGCTGATGATGACTAGATAGAATGAGAAGGAAAGTGGATGGGTGGAAGGAAAATTGAAATGAAATGATGTGATGAACCGACGATGGAGTGGTAAAAGCAGGTGACCTCTCCCAAAATCATATTTTCCTTTCTTCTACTCCATTAACTTCCCCAAACAGTTCGGCTCTCACCTCTCCTGCTGCAAGAGACCAGACCAGAGAGAGAGAAGAGCAAGAAATGAAAATGAAGTCACAAGCAAAAAAAAAGGTTAATTAGGCAGCAGTAAACAGGAAGGAAGAGGGCTCACATGGAGAAAGGCATCGCATCAGAAAATACTATCTAGCCGCTAGGGAGAGGCTCAACCCAACCCTGTATAATTGCTTTTAAGGACAGTCACGAAATTAAGGAGTGCTCCACTTCATTTCCTTTCCTTAAAAGAAAAAAAAACACGAGTAAATGGAGGGGAAAGTGACTTATGCCTACTCTTCGTTCGCCCTTTCATTTAATGGTGCTTTCAGAACCAAAATTAACAAAATAAACTAGAGACCAAATGGCTTTCCCAGCTTTTCATTTCATTTCAGCTTGTTTTCCTTAATAAAATCTTGTTTTGCGGTCGATCCTTTTGAGAAATTTATTTTACCAGGAACCAGCAACAGGTGGAGTGATAGAGAAACACGGAGCTGTAATATGTTCATGGTTATTTTTCTGATTCTACAGAATTATTTTTAGAAAGAAAGAAAAGAAAATATTTATAATAGTCTTCTTCAGGGAAAAATAGTTTTTTTGTATGCGTGTGTATCACATTTTTTTTAAATATGAGCTGTGCTTCAACAAGTATCTCCAATTTAAAGTAAAGTTGTGTCTATCCTTTATGAGTACGTGTTAGCTTTACTTTCACTGTCACTTACCTCGGCTGAATGTGTTTGAATGAACTGCGGTTCCAGGAATACCTTTTTTAAATAAACTCAATACGTTTTCAAAGGAATCCCGAGATCCGTAAAATATTTAAACTTGAACTGGAAGACTGAGAGCCTGATCATGTCTGTAATGATCATTTCATAAATGTTACGACAGAACTCTAACGTAAATTAGTATTTTACGTAAATGTTTTCTTTTGAATGAAAGCTCTATTCAATTAACGAAGTCATTCATGCGCGAACCGGGACAAGTAATAATTTTGCTGATTTCATTTAACTTCATTCCATTCAAGAACTCACGGATCAGCGGGTGGGTAAGTCTCTTTAAACAGTGTTTTTTTTGTGTGGGAAAAAGATATTTAATTTAATGACAAGCTAAAGGTAAAGTAGCTTATTTTACAACTTAAGTACAACCCAAATAACTATACCTATTTATATTGACATTGAGAAGCGGAATATCCCTAAAAATGCTTACCAGACCGAATGAACAAATATAATAAAGCTGGAAACTTTGTAATATAGTTAATTATATATTTTCGGATACTTTGAATGATGCGTCACGCCATTGAAAACCCCTATTATTATTGTGGCATGATGATACTGATCCTAACATTACACGAAAACTAACTCTTGCACAATGGAAGTTCCACTCTGACATCAATACCTCTTCCATTCATCAACCATGCCGACACGGCTCCCAGTTATGATTTCGTTAAGCGGTTGACTGATTTCCAGCAAAAATAGTTTTTCATTCACTCCTTCTTTAGCAAAACAAGCTCATTTCCCCTTTCCTCCTCCCACGGAATAAATACTTACAAAACCCTCCAAAACTTTCTCTTCCTTCCTTTCACTTTCTCCTCTCTCTCTCTCTCCAATTCCCATTCTTGACGAAATGTGATTATGATACGTATATCAGTGAGGAGAACAATTAAACCACTTTACTTTTCCCTCCATTGTCTATCCCACTCTCCGGCTTTTATTGCTCAATTTCCAACTCCTCCAGAGGAAAAAAATATAACTTTTTAATTCCCTTTGGACTAGCCCGAGAAGGAAGGAAACTTTTTCATTTTGCTTGGATTGCATTGCATGCTCCAATTGTTCAAGGAGTAATGGAAGTGGAACTTTGATAGTCATTTCCACTTCTCCCAAATATCTCTCTCCTCCCATTCCGTTCCATTCCTAAACTTTCTTCCGGATTAGTAAACATTAGCTTTACAACTTAACAGCAGCAGATGATTTGGCAAATTGTAAAAGGTGTGATATCTGGATAGTGACATGGAGAACATATGCTTAGTTACATGATGTGCCCACTCCAAAATTTTCATCCGGGCTTTCACCTCCTTTTCATATCAACATCCGTTCCTTTACATTGCATGCGTGTCGGAATCTGGATTGAATGGAGTCACAGAGTCCTCATCTCTTTCTTCGGCTTTCATTCAACTACCTTTTCCCTCTCCAAACTAACTTTAAAACTCTTTTTTTTTATAATGCGCTTAGGTAAGAACTTCCCTGCTTATATATCTTTTTACCTAGTTGACTAGTCAGTACATTTATTACCTGTTTTAGTCCCACTTCCCCTCCACCACTCTCACTATCTTCATCCGAAAATGAAAGTAAAAAAGTTTTTCTTTCCAATATCTCGTGGTCGCGGTTTGTAATAAGACGGGAAGACAACATGCTGTGGTTATGTTGTTTCATTTATGGGGGGAGCTTTGCTGAAAGGAAGTGAATGTTTTTTTTTGGCAGGAAGACTGGAGGAACTGGATTGTTTTGCTAGAAAGTATGTACAAAGCAGTGTGCAAGCCTTTTTTTTCAAGTTGCCCCAAATATTAGATACAGTGTGGCCGGACCCTTTTTCTCCGGCGGACATAAAAAAATATATGAAATGAGTTCAAGGGAAAAGTTATTTGATTTATAATGGATGGATGACAGGAAATGCTTTCCCACTGGAAGGGAACAAAAGTTGGATTGGCTGAAAGCAGAACAGTATTTTTAGAGGAAGTATATGTACAAGCTTCAGTCGCATAATGGGGGAAACAAAACGTGAGAATTATATATTTTTCAGGGACGTTTCCATTACTGGTGGACTCGAATGGATTTAGTCCGTGGAGTTGAATAATGGATCCTCCACCATAGCTGGAGATGATTTGTTGTTGACATTCAATATTTCAACTTTCTCTCTCGCTGTATTTGTCTTTTGTAAGCAGAGTTATTTGCTAAAAATTGTAGTAGTAGTAGTAGTAATGGTAGCCTTACCTTCCACAAACATCCAAAAGAAGTTGGTCAGGTGGAAGTAGTGCAGGAGAATGAAGGTGAAACAGGTGGCTTTGGTTGTGTGCGGAACGTAGCGACCCTGAAATGGAAAGAAAGTATTAGGTCGTTATTTACCATAAAAAATATCTTTACACAAGCAAAAGCATACATTTCCCATCGTCTGTGCGAAATTGTGGAAGAAGCGGAGGAAAAAAATCGTGTCATATTTCTTTCGGGAAATAAATCTTGAAAAAATCTGCCTGATTCGCTCCCATCCATACAGTAAGGAATGGAGGAATGGGAGATGCCAAAAAATTGTAACTTAAAACTGGAGCTACTACTTCAAGTAGATAAATGACATGATGACTACGATTCCTTCCTACTTTTGCTAGGAAGGGCACTCAGGTCCGGGCTGATATTTTTTTAAACTGTGAGGAATTCCAAGTGTCATACTCAAGTAGTTCGTCTCCATCCACCTGAGAAATTTTCTGGCAACCTGGAAGCAAAAATATTATACGAATTGGGAGGGCAGGGAGGGATCTCCCATTTCTCAGCCTTCACAAATCGTAGCCCCTCCATCGGAATTTCAATTTGATCCCGTTAAAGCCTTTGACGGAGGTGCGTGAGGTATGAAAGGCTACCTTTTCATGCTGATTTGATTGCTATTGCTATGCGTGGGCCTATATTCCAGACAGAATCCGGCAATAAAAAATCAGTTTAGTCAGCTAAGTATATTTTTTCCTTTCACTTTGTCAGATTTGTTCATGGCATGGCTATTCCTTTTCTTTAGCTATGTTTTTGCTACATCGGTCAACGTTGAATGTTGTTGCAATTTTGAATGAATTGGCTTGATCGAGGAAAGAGTAAAAAAGGGAACATTCTCAAACAGATTTTTTCTTTTTTTTTGTGTTATCCAAAATTGTTTTGCTTCTCAACAACAACGGCTCGGCTCCACTTTTCATTTTTCCTTGTTTACAATTGCTGAGTTGCTTGTGTAGTGCCCAGAGAAAATGTTTGTTTGTTGTTAGCTCTTACCTGATCCGTTGATATCACGCTGAGGACCCATAAAGAATCTGCTAGCAAGTAGGTTACCGTCAGGTGGGAATGGATTGTGTTTCGTAAACAGCGAAGCTCTCTGCAAAAAAAAGAAGAAGAAGATTGCAACGGAGGAAGATAAATTGACAGGGAACATAATGGCATCAGGATTTCATCATGGAATCCGATAAAATGGCATGATTTTTTATAAGAAAGCTCATTTGGGGTATTCTGAGACAATCAGGGAAACGGCAAGATCATTGCAGAAATGGGAAAGGAAAAAACAGAAAGGAGGATGGGACTAAGTAGGTCCATGATAATGGAAGATGAGCCTGCTTTCAGAAAAAAGGCCCATTTTGTCCTTTTCAAAGATAAACGTATTATTAAATTATGAATAAATGAGGGCTGTTATTGTATAATCCGCAAGATGGGAGATGCGGGTTTTGCAAAAAGGAAGTCTAATGGAGATCCATTAGGAAGAAAAAGGGAAAGGAAGAAGCATCTAACTTATGTCCAATTTTCCTTCTTTGAAAATGGACCTTGGCCTAAATAAAATATGCACGCATAATTCGGTTCCTTTTGCCGGGGAAAGATAATGACATAATGGACCGGAGAGAAGACTAATTCTTGAAGAGAGAAAAACTCGCTCGCATGATATTTGATTAAAGTAAATGGACTGGGATAAATGAAAAAAAGAAACTATATCGGTTTATTCGCCTTCGAAAATAAACGCCTTGTCATCATCATCATCAGCCGGATTACATTGTTCTGTTCTCCAAAAAAAGTTATAATTGGTTGGATGGATATGTACTTACTTGAACGAAATGAAAATGACAGCAGCAATGATGAGAGCGACGAGGGAGAGGCAGTAGCCAAACAAGTAGATCCCCGTCGTGATGTCCAAATTTCCGGAGTCCGTGGTCATGTTGGATAATGGGGCGAAAGGCTTACACTCTGAGTATTCCGTCCTGTTCCAGACCCCTCCTTCCAAACACAATCTCCTTGCGAAGCCTACTCCCAAGGACCCACAGAGAAAAAAGAAATGAAATGGAAATAATAATCGATCAATTTTTTTCGTTCCATCGTACTTTTAGCACGCTTAATTTTCCTGAACAAATACGGAACTAAACGGGGAAATTTGGAGCTTGTCAACTCATCTCAGCTTCCGCACAATTACAAAGCAAACTTGTCATCATCAATGAACGAACGAAAGAAAAACAACTTTCTCCGGCTTCATTCATGAAGAGAAAGCAATGTCTCTACCCATTCGCCTCTTTTACACTTCATTATGATTTTTGGCGATAATGCGTTTCTGATCTGACGACGCCGGAAATCGTATCATCTTCGACTGAAATTCTTTCCGTCATTGTCTTCAAACTGGGAAACAAAATAGGCTGTACAGTGACAAAACACACACGAGCTTTATTTGTCAAGTTGATGAATTTTGTTTTCAATGATGCTCTGCTGATGAACATTTTTATCTCTATCCAGCATACATATTGCGTAGTGGTTTGGTGCGTAAGTTCTGAAGGAAAGCTGTGTTGCTATTATTTCTCCGTAGACATTAAACCAAGCTGAAATAAACTATTGATCCCGGTTCCATCCTGTCCTCTACATCATCGTCTATCACTGATATTTTGGATGGAACGGTAAAAAAATGGATGGATGAGTGAGTAAAGCAAACATACAAGATGAGATGGGAGGGAAAGACAAGAAAATGTCTGAAACCGAATCCAAAGTAAAGTAAACGTGGTAATACTCAAGCTTACTTATATGTATGAGAAAGCTGAATTAATAGTTTCTTTTTGTTCATCCATATTCCATCTATCATACATATTATAGTCCCATCGAATTTCATACGGGATTTCCAACAAAAGCCTTTCCATTTGTCGGAGACTTAAAAAAATAAGACTGAACGCTGGGAAGAAAATTACTTGCGGAGATGCGGTTATAACGTAGGCTATGTAAATTATAATCCATGATGATAATAGATATGCTCATGCTGCTGTTCTTTTTTCTCTATTACTTTTCTCTTTAAGGATTTTTCCAGTTAATCATATGTAAACTTGGTTCTCGGCAAGCGGCTTTGGTTTCCCCGATGAATTTGAATTTTAGATAGAGGGATTATTTGAGTCTTTGAATTCAATGTAAGGATGATTTATTTTTTAAAGATGTGTTAACTAAAAACAATTTGAGTAAGATGAAAAGTAAATCCGTAGAAAATGAATAAAAGGCTAGTTAATTAAATGCTAACTTTTAAAAATAAAAAAAGAGAATAGATAAGTATTTAACATTTTTTTAAAGAGCATGTCAGACTGGGATGGGATACATTTTGGATTTACTTTATTTGAGAATTCTCTATCCAACATAAGTAAGTACATTGCAAATTAAATTAGGAGTTGGTTATCCACAGCACACAACAAAGCCACTTCAGATTCTGCAAAAGTTGCCTACATCTTGAAATATGGGGGTAGTCAAACTAAGTTCATTTACCTGTGCTTGGATTGGGTATATCTACTAATTGATCCATTATGAGAGGATGATGTTGTCTGCTCGTGAGTGATACCACAGAAGAGGAGTTTCAAATGCATAAAAAGTGCCTACGCTCTCATATTGCCAGTCAACGATAATAGCTTTTGTGCCACCTACACAACTAAATTATATAAGTCCACTGTATTAACATGGAGGAAAGTTTCCAAAGAGCTAGTTCTAGTTCTCAATCCACAGAAGTTACTTCTGCTTACATAAATATAAATTTACCATTTCAACTGGCCAAAAACTTCCATCTTGACATAAGTAGTGTAGTGCTCCTATCGAAAGAACATTAAAGCTAAAGAGATCAAATAGAAGGTGAAATCAATCCATATAGACCCTCGTGCCTTATTTCTACTTCCTACATTTTCTGTTACTGCTAGATACGCCTCCCCTGCAGATATCTATGTTAGATCAGTTCCTTCCATGTTACATCAGCCCGCATGCAAATTGCAAAAACTCAAATGAATTTTGCTCTGCTTCTTTTGGCACTGGAAGCGATGAACAACCACAGCATTTCACTGTCAATTTCCTCCTTCTACCACAAAATTTCTCCATTGAAGACAGAAAATCTGAGGAAAACTCATGCCAAATCTCAAGTTCCATGCTCAGACTTAGACTCTAGTGAAATCAAATGAACAGTTTGGTCATCTACATCTACAGACAGCAAGGTAGGTATCCGGTAATTTCTGGCTTGGAAGAAGATGGAAGTTTCCAACTTAGGTAATTAAATTATTAATGCTCTAACGAGGAGGCGTACGAAGTTCAGTCCAATTCTTGGAATTGGGTTTTATTTGACCTCATAATTTCTGAAGTTTGGAAACAAGTCCATTTTGGCCAATTTTCTGTATAGGATTTCTATTTCACGCTAAATTAACTTCCAAATTTAATTATCTTACATCGATCCAATCAAATTCATTACAACAACGGAGATTCACAATCAGCTCATATTTATCAAAAATGAATAAATAATTAAATAAATCATGGAGAATTCCCTCACCTGACGCATTGTACGGAATCCCATGCAAATTATCGAAACACGTTAATGTCGCAACATCCCCAGCAGCTGTCTTCGGCCAACAAAGAATATCATCCCAGTCAATAGGACAGAAAGGCCCGGTCCCTCCTCCTCCATCATAATTACTGTTGACGGCTGAGTTAGTTAGGGCAGCTGACGACAAGCGGTGTCCATAATGATGATGGTAATTATTGTAATTGGCTGTGTTATCTTCTCCAACGGCGCTGGCAATGCCGTCACTGCTACTTCCAACTGCGCCACCGCTCCTGTGAATTATGCCATCTCCCACTGGCCATTCACTTGGATTCCCAGAACTTTCCCAACCAGCACCAGAAGTTCCTCCACCACCATCATTAACTTGATGTGGATAGAAATTAGAATCGTTCCCAGATGTTCCTGACATCAAAATTTCCCCACAACTCTCAATGCTCCCACTTCTCCAGCCATTATCACTGGTTTTAATATCACCGCCGCCACCACCGGTCCCATCCTCTGTATATAATGAAGTGGGGCTGATAAAGCCGAGAATGAACGTGGAGGCCGCGTTTTGATACATCTTTCGGAAGAGCTCTTCGGGAATGATGAAGAGAAGGATGGAAGATGACACTTGGAATGAAGTGGCCCTTTTAGTGCCACCAGCTAATAAAGATGATGGTGATTATGATGATTGGGATGATGAAAAGTTGTCAGACTTCATCTAGTAGTTCTAGTATTATGTGGAAACACAATTATTTTTGAGAGTCTTTTATCAGTCTGAGGATAACGATGAGAATCTGTTGTTCTTCAACAGTTGCTAATTATGATTGTTTTAATTTTGTTGGGAAGATTCATGCACTGAAAATTTTTCAGCTTTTGAGGATGACGTAATTTATGGAAGCGTTCTTTCCGTCAATGTCACAAAAAGAATAAATCGGTCAATTGTTCCCTGGAGTCGGATGAGTGGAAGGAGCTCATTATCTGCATATTTTTGTTAACCATAATTAATGAGGAGGATTTACTGTACTGATGATAGGATGGCAATATCGGTGTCCCACCGACAAGTGGTCCTAAGAATCCTGGAATAAAAAAAAATATTCTAAAATAACAAAACCTTTTCTTGTATTCAAATGTATCGGATTACCCCCAAATTACGTTTGTTGCCGAAGTTAATTAACCTAATGGTTTTGTCAACCACAGTTTAATATCAAGAAATACTTTTTTAAACTACATTTTAACATATTATATGCAACCAGGTTTAGCGAGCGATTCACAAAAGTAGTACTTTTTTATAGCAGTCATGCCATATCTCAAGTCTCCGTTTTTATTTCCCTTTCCAAATATACCTACCTTTCCACTTGGGAAATATGCCTAATTATTTTATTAAGTCAACTGAATCTGCAGCTTGTAAACTTCATTTGGTTCACATTCACTTTTGGTTCATTAACATAGAAGAAGGTATTACATAGCTATATTACATATTATATATTACATAACTATGTAATACCTTCTTTTATGGTTCATTAACATTTTTTGATTTCATTCTATTCATGCAACCAAATATTGTCACTTTCTCTCTATCTGTTTCCCATCCAAATAGGAAAACAGTTGTAAAAACGTTTGACTTCAACTCTACATTCTCAAGTGTAAACTCAATATTTCTCCGTATGCTGATGCTGTATGCATGGCACATGAGACAAATACGGAAAACTTCTATTTTCCAGTTAATGAAAATCCAGCATCAAGCCATATCTAAGGATTGCCTGACTCCTAACTAAAATAGTATTCATCTCATGAGTGAGTATCAACATCAACAAAAAACGAAGAGATGAGAGAAGTAAGACGAAATGAAAAAAAGAAAGTCTTTCTCTTTTTCCCATTCCTTTCGAGATTGTAGAGACAACTCTTCTTGTAGAAATGAAACCCGTCGTGAATAGAAAGGAAAACATGGACAAAGGGAAAAGGAGAGAGGAAATTGGACATGTTTTGTTTTCCTATTCCACCCACCCATCATCCATCCCACGATCCTTTTTAAGCAAGAGTACATATAGTAAGAGAAATTGTGTTTAAGTGCTAATTTTCATTGTTGAAGCGGTAGAAAGCTATAAAAATGGTACAATTTTCTTTGTGATTGCCCTATTGCGCTGTTTCTTTAAAAAAAGGAGGAATAAATGGAAAGAGATTTATTTGGCTTCATTCTCATTCCAGGAAATACGCTTTCCCTTTCTTACTTCTGGATTTAATCGTCTCAAATCAACGTGTCAATTACGGAGAAAAAGCAGGAAACTCACGTCGTCAGCTTATACACAAGACGGGCCCAAATAGGTAAATAAAATCTGGAGAAAGTGGAGAAAGGAGGTGGAATAAACAGTCTATTTAAGAGGATTAAGGGGAGCTCAGATTTCTTTTTAGTGAAGGAAAGTCTAGTCAAGTTAGTGCTAGTTTTTGGCATGATATGCTCGGAACAGGAAGGATTTATTTTTCAATTGGAATGAGTATATAGGCACGGCTCAGTTGCTGGACATGAGAGGAGTTGGTAATTAGGCTGGAGTTGGTAATTAGTTTTCATCGGGGGAGGCAGACATGTGAGGAGGTATTTATTTATAACGGCAGTTTTGCTGGTGCTCTGATGATAAGCATTGGTTGTTGGCATGCAATATTTTTTCCACATGTGTTGGAAATGGGCCACATGGAAACAGGTGGTGGCAAGAACCTGCATAATGAACTGACTTATTGGCTACAAATGTTTTGGCTCCCATTCCAGAAAAAATATTCCAGTTTGTCACCTTTACATAGAGAAGCAGTGTAGTGCTAAATTTCAAATCCAACCCAGCTTCAACCCTTATTCGACAACTGTTTAAACCAAATTTTCAGCTCTTGGATTCCCTTACGGGATCCTCAACAAATTCAAAATGCCTAACTACGTAATCACCAAGAAGGGACCGCTCATCCCACCCAATGTCAACCAGAAGAGCTTCGTCTCGGTCAAGATCCCGCCGATGGGAGGGGAGCACAAGTTCAAAACTGGGAATGTGAGTATACAAATAAGACTCTTCCCACGTGCCATGACTCTTGTAAATTTGATTTTCATATCGTCCTTTGTTACTTGGTGTTCCTCCACAGGTCGCCAAAATGACAGCTGGCAAGGTCAAGTTGGATAACACGGATGAGGCTGAGAAGGACGATATTATTGAGTGCACTGCGGAAGTGACTGCGAAGAATGAGCAGAAGGATGACCATGCTGCATGTCGGGTAAGGACCGTCATCCTATGTAAATTTAAAAGTGTAGGAGAAGTCAGATCAATTTATCAGGTGGTAGTAGTCTAGCCCTTTCTATAGAGCATACCCATCCCATCTGTCATCAGTCATCATCAAGACCAGGTCACCACCACCATCCCCTGTACCACTTTGTTCTGTCACTTTCCCCCAAATTCGTTTAAATCACTGTCACATTTTGAGATGACAGGAAGTTGACGTGCATGTCCAATGTCCTTTTTACTTTCGTGAAATGAAAACATTTTATTTCTCAATCCCATCGACATCGCCACGCCAAAAACGTTTCATGCTTTCTAAAAAAGTCCACATCCAAAAAGAATGAGATGAGTACATACTTTTTTTTCCAGACTTTTAGGTAAGGCTTGTTATGTATTCAAATCAGCCAGTTATTTATTGTCTGGAGACTGTTGTTCCCGAGTTGTTAGGAAGGGACGTGGAGAGAAAGGATAAAAAGGCTGGTTTTTATTAGAAAGGCTCTCTCCAGCCACTTCCATTTTCTATTGGGGTGTGGGGGGAAGTATATAGGTAAGGTCTGACATGGTTAGGGATTAATATTTTTTGCAGAGCCACCATCCTATCCTCATATGGCTAGCCAGTATAACAAGCACATATTCTAGAGAAATCACCCTCCACCAAAAATATTTATAACCAGCTTTCACTTCAATTCACTTTGTAAATAGGCAGAGTTGCTCAAATGTTTCTTCACAGAAGCATGCCATGAAGCATGAACCATATTTGCCAGAAGGGAAGTCTTCACTTCATCTTTTTTACGTGCTTTCACTCTTCCTTGACGGATTCCAAGAAAGTACAAACAAATTCAATCGTTATATTTTTGTAGTAGGCTGCACAACGCCCCTCCACTCGAACTCCCGATCGAAATGAGCATGGGCCATATTATCATGCCATGTCATAATCATGACATGAGTCATCATGATACGATGATCTGACTACCTTTTTATTTCCTTTTCGCTTAGTAAGCTAATTTTTGTATACTTATTCAGAAGTTTACTTTTTTGACGGTAGTTTGATAAGCCATAAAATCAAGAAGGTCAAAGGCAACTCTTTAATATTGATGATTTCTCATGAAATGATTTACAGCTACCCAAGTTTTGAGCTTAAAAATTTTGTCCGAATTAGGATCAGGCAAAGAGCTTGAGCTACATACTACGTATGTCAGGCAGTTTTTTTCAAAGTAGGCATTCATGTCATGATTGTTCTTTCAAGTTTGTTAATAGCATCTCATTACTGACTCTAATAAGGAGGTAAAGATAGAAGCTGCCCCACCCCACCACCAGCAAAACTAGTTAAATGAAATGAACAGGATGACAAAAACTTTTCCCTCTGCCATGCCGAATTAGAAAGTTCTGTGGAAACTCTCTGTTTATAAATTGTTTACCACCACCGCCGTCATCATCAACATCCCAAACAAAAACTTTTCAATCCTGCTGAACACTTGACACTGAAACGGGATTTTAGAGAAAGTTGTGCAAAAACTCATTTGTACTTTTTTACGGCTTCTTGCATTTATTACTGCACTACTACACTAATGCAAGTGGAGTGAAGGTCGGATTGGATTGGGCAAAATAAATGCTATTTTTAGAATTCGGATATCAGAGAGTACTTTAGTAGAAACAACCTTATTCCATCCAATTAGGCTAAATATATTTTATTCCATCCAGTCCATAAAATTATTTCATTTCCTTTTTGTTTATTTATCCAATTCCAAACTTTGTTTTTGAAATGACTTGTCGCTCATGTGTCTTTGTATTTTTTGTCTAAAATCCAAACAGGTTTTCCAAAGTGAAAAAAAAAATTAAAATCTTCATCCAGGCACGTTCATTGGTAGAAGGGGTGGGTGTTTTTGGAGTCCGCCATAAACCCTGTGATTTGAGATTTTTGCCAAAAAAAGACGTAAGTACTAATTTATTGAATACTTAAGTCCTAATCAATGATCCATTTCCGGTTCCAAAATAAATTCAAAATATTATCATCCCAACAATTATTTCCCTGTTGTTTTCCAGACTATCATCCAGCTTATCATGTGGATTGAGAAAGTTCCCTGAGCGACGAGCCCCCATCATTCCAATCTAGGCATCTAGGGATGAGTATGTCTATTCAGCGGTGATCAACTTTTAACAAAATTCGCAAATGAATTATCCGACTCAATTCGTCCCAATTTTTTGTGAACCGTTCTAAAATCCGAATAAATTGCATTCACAAAAGCTCTCACTCCCTCTAAAATTCATGTCATGCTCAAAATAATTTATTTATTTTTAAGTTCCATTTTAATTTTTAAAATCCAATTTTACGAATGTTGCCGTTGAATAATATGGTATAAGTATAGTTATGTTTTTATGTAGTTTATGTTGCATTTCAACCTCCTACTTACATTAACAATCTGTTTATTTAGTTTTTTATCATAATTTATTCAGTGCACACAAACACACGTTTTTTATTTGCTTTCCCCTTCCTTTCCTAGTCTTTTTGTGTAGATTTTTAGAAACTTTTTTTTTTGGAAAGTATTCCCCTGAGGCATATTCAGGCGAACTACAGCTTCAATTTAGTTTTCCTCCTGCTTGGTTTTGTCGTGCTCATAAACTGGGTGGGAAATAAATAAAAAATGCGGAGGAGAATTTTCAAGCGTTTTGATGATAAATGCACATGCTACTGACTGGAGCTATTCCCTAAATATTCTAGAGAAGAAAAAAATTACATTTACTTTATGCCTATTTCCATTTCCTTCCGGCTCCCTTCAGTTCAGTCTTGTTTTTTTAAATGTAGCCTTAAAATCACAAACGAAATTATAATATCGTGCTTCGGTGAAAAGTAGACGTTTTCAGATCGGGAGCGTTATTTAGTTGAGTGATGTCTTCTCAGACACAGACCATACGGAACTTGGATCGGATGTTGCAGAAACTCGCGTTAGTGCAGTCCAGTCCAAAATAGAAATTGAAAATCTTAATTGAAAACATGTTTTGAGTTGCCGACCGGACCAAACAGACAAGAGCAGCCACAGAAATGCCTTTCAGACTGTATGTTGTATAGTGTAGAATAACACTAAACTATCACTAGGTTTAGCTGCAGGTGGGAGGGTAATCTTCTTCTGATATTGATCTTGTAAATTGATTAGGTACAAAATTATCCAAATCAGCTCCTTCCACAAATCTAAGGAATGTTACCCCTTTAAATCAGGCATCTTGATCAACCGTAGCTGTTTACTTTTCATTACCAGTTTACACAACATTACTTCCTGGTAAATACCAATGTGTTGACTGTCATATTTAGTATAGCAAATATAATTAATAATTTTCTTCTGGTATATTTAACCCCCTCGTTTCCATTAAGGTCACTTTCTGTAAGTCAGATAAGCTTATACAAATATTATTTGATTTAATGACTGCATGCAGCTGCTTTCACCCCCTTTCATGTTCATTTGCCCTTTTTCATAAATTTTAAAATAATCATCCAAAACCTGAATCACATAGATCATTATTATGTCATTAATCATTATTGATAATTCATCTGCAAAGCGCAAATAATAATCTCCCGCTAAAATTTCCATTCCCCACAGATTCAAAACAAAGAAAAGAATGCCTACTTCCTTTCATTTTCATTCCACGTTGAATAACCTATATAGTGAAAAGCCCTTTCGTTATCATCACAGCAAGCGAGGAAAGATGAAACCCATCATTGTTATACGGACGGATCATCGTCTCATCAATCTCATAGCTTATTGTAGATGCTCCTCTTTTCATTTTCTTTTACCTTTTTGGAGCTATCAACCCGCTCAACCATTTCGCCAGCCATTCATCACGACGAAGGAGAGAATGGTTGTGCAGTGGATTCATGAGTGCTTCCTGTTGCGTTTTTGCTTTCCCCACCTACCTGGTGGAATAAAAGAAGGGAGACTTTGCCTGAAGTGCTTTTTGCGTTTCCTTACTTTCACTCTTCATTCACCGTTTCCGTTACTCATCATGATCATCATCATCAACACCAGCACCACGTCACGCATCACTTCCATTTCCATCCATCTACCTTTTCGCATTCTTCTCAATTGAATTGAGTTAGTTTTTGTAGTTTTAGCATTCCCTCCTCCTCATCGACATATATCACATTATGCATATATACGATATGATATGATATGATAAGCAAAAAGCTACTTATAGACATCATTCAGTAATTTAGTTAGAGAGAAGGATTCTATTATATATCAAGAGAAAAAATATTCTCTCAAGAGTAGAGGATGTCGAGGAGGATGATGATGATTGTTATTGTGAAGAATGACGCTCCTCCAGCATCACCTCCAGACAACAAAAAGTCCCGGTGGGGAAAAGTTGGAAAGGAATGGTTCCACTTTCCTCTAATGTATCGGCATTTATAAATGTCCCACCATGACTGAAAGGACCCTACAGTAGTGGGAAAAACGTTTTTCTGTTGGAACAATCTAGAATGTGGCAAGGAGTGTGCTAAACAAAAATGATGAAAATGATCCTCATTTATTTTTAAAAAGTAAAACGGAAATGAACAATTGTTTTTGGGGAGAAGTACAAAAAAAACGATGGCAGAACACATTGTTATGGATCCTCTGTACATGTATGGATGACGACAAGCTTGCGATAGAACTGCAAGCAAAACTGCTCTGCTATTTTCAGTGTATAAATCCACAGCTTCTCATTTGTTTTTTTAAATGCCTTAAAACTATAAAACCAAAATTACGAGCATGCTTTCTCTTGGAAAAAACATAGTTGTTCTAAAAATACTTCCCCGAGCGGAAGGCTTACCAAAATATTATTCCATAAAGTAAAAACTCAACGTTGTAATGTCTGTCTACACTTGTAATCTAAATTGTAATTTAATCCAAACAACACTGTTCCATAAATTATCATATTTCATGCATCGCATCCTCCACCCATTCATATTTATGATATGGAACTGATACGTGCTGAAGGCTAATGATATTAATATATGATGATGTTCATCATTTTATAATTTATCATCGTATGACAACATATCCATTGTCCTATCCATCCGCTCTTGTTTCAGCTTTCAGCTAATTTTACAATTTCATTTTCAGATTTCAACACAATAGATGGACTGGAGTACTTTCTCCCAAACAGGTGCTTGGGATGGAATAGACAGATACAGTTTTAAAATGATACTGCGTAGATTCCCTCGCAAAAAATGGTATTCCCTCCTGGGAGGCGGATGTTCCGGAAATTACTGGGAATATGTAACAGCCAGCCAGGTAATTAGCAAGTATGTATGTCAGACATGATTTGCGATGCAACTTAACATCCAAATGAAAAATGGGATGCATTGATGCATAGATGGATGCATTAAAATGTTAACCTGTATGATTTGCTTAAGACTAGGGCCAGTATTGGAACAAGACAAAGTGGATGATAATGTTCCACTAATTCATAAATTAAGTTGAACCCGCAAAACCGACACTGAAAGGTACAAAGTGCTTTCCCTCCTTGTTTTTCTTCCACTTGAGACAAAAAACTTTTTCCAGCAAGACATACCACTGCGCTGAGAATCTTATCTTGAGACTTTTCAGCAAAAAGTTTCTCCCTTCTCAGTTTTGAAATGTTTTAAATTTCTCCGGTAAAACTTTGTGTTTTTTTTTGTCTCAAGATTCTCTCAAGTGCTGTTTGCTTGTTTTTTATCCATGTTTCTTTCACCTTTGTTTGTGAATTCTGAAGTGGAGAGCTGAGGTATATCCCTTGTTACCACATTTGTTTCGGAACTGTTCCCAGTCACAACTCAAATCAGGAAAGAAAGCAAGCTTTCTTTTTTCTCCTCCTCATGTTAAATTGCCTTGTTCAATTTGATCATTATACGCTCCAGTGGAGGAGCATACAGCTCGAGATTTCTTGGAAATGAGCTAAACATTGTTTACTTTAAAGTATCTCGTTTTGGTTTGAGAGTTTGAGGAAAAACATGTGGAATTTTTGAGGGTCTGTATATACTTTTGAGTCATTTTCTTCCAGTGTCGATTTAAAAATGGATTTTGTGTAATGGAATGGAACAATGCAAATATACAGGCCGGCATGGACCAAAGAATTTTCCCTCAAATTTTCCAAATATCTTGGAGTAGTTGGGAATTGATACGTAACATGGAATAGAAATAAAAGTTTACCGTCTTGATTGAGAGCAACGCATTCCGATCGTATCCGTAATCGAGCTTGAGTTGATTATAAAAATCATAGAAAAAAAGGTGCACTCACAATGGACCAACACTATTATTCAAATCCATTTCATGATGCAAGTGAAAACAATGTGCATAATTGAAACTAATCGTAATTACTTTGGACGATATCCGTATGTAGAAGCACGATACAAGATACACAAGTGTCCATTTTATATCATGGTAGAAGTCTAGCGCAAGCATATTTTTGAAACGAAATACTGAGACAGTTCCTAATGAAAAACTGAATCCACCGAGTTTTTGTTTTGTGAGCATTTCCAAATAACTAGTTACTTTTGTCGCTTTTATGGAATTATTGATGATTGTTCTAATCTACGTTGCTGTATAATTTCTTCCATGAAATGAGGAATAGAAACATAATTTTCTTTTTGCAGCAGCGAAAAAACAAGAAGAATTTGTCGGGAGCTTATTGTTCCAGTGTATTGGTTCGGAGAAAAAATGAACAAATTGGGAAAACTGCTTCCCTCAGCAAGAAAAAGACGGCGATGGAAGGAGCGGCTACAGTGACAACGACACAACAACTATCACCAACCCGCCCATATCACAATCACATGGGAGTGGAGTGAACTATGGAACTTCCAAGCAGCAAGCTCATTAATCCCAACAGATCTCATTTAATCGTTTCAATAACAGCTCAACGATCAAGGGGAACTTGATGGAAGGAAGGAAATACTCGTCAGCAATATAACATGAGGGACAGAGAAACAAATAGGCCATGCAATACTGTTGTGATGGTACGATGTACTTTCCCCTTCCATCACTTTCAGATTACATGAAAATTTGCTCGTATCTCCCATCGTGTCGCATGGCATGTCCTCATCAAATTTATTCCTTTATTGCACTGCTCTATCCCGTAGTCTGTTTCATATAATGATGGAGCAAATGACGCCAAAGAGAACTAGAGAAAGTGATAGAAATAGTCTTTCGAAGAGCTCAAAAATAACACAGTCGACTCTCGAATGTCAAGAGAGAAAACTGACTGTCGTTGTTGTGACATGTAGTACTCAAGGTGATAGCCAAGTGGGAAAAGAGAAACTGTACGTTTGGGACGAAAAATAGCGGTGGAAGCATCGCTGGAAATATTTTTTTTTTATCTGAAGATTTTTGATAAGGTGGGAATGAAGAGGAAGGAAATGGTTGCTCAGTACTTGTTTCCATTTCCGCTTCCGTTTAACCAATTTCACTCTCTTCTTTGGTATCATGGTTTTACCCGTTTTCTTTCCCTTTCTCCTCGGTTGCTATTTAAAATGCTAAGCACTGATGTGTAAGTTCAACCAGGTTAATTGAATGCAAGATTTTTCTCGGAATGCTTCTATTTAGCTGGGATTTTTGTCTTTACCTTGATCTTAAATTATTTCCTTAAACTTTTATACAAAGTGAAGAAGGAAAACGTTTGCATTTTCTTAATTTAATTTTTTAGCCTTTCTTGTACTCATTTCATTGTCAATAGGGAAAGTCCAATTTGAAAGAATAAAGTTAAGTTTAGTGAAATAATGAAATTAAAAAGGGAGGAGAAAGGAGAAGACGGATTTTCAGAAAATCTCTGAAGGAAAGTGGACCTACTTATATTAGCTTGCCAGATTATTCGGGTTGGGCAAGGATGTCTGCTTATGACATAAATGGTAAATGGCTAGGTATCTTTTATCTTAGCGTTTGGCTTCATTTCACTCTTCATTTCATTTCATTCTTTGACTTTCTTTTCATTCTTAATTTTCAATTTCAGCATCTTTTTCGTTTCTCGAAATTGAATTCATCTCGTTTCCCCCCTCGCTTAAAAGAACCAGTCCGAAAGGAAATCTGAACAGTTTTAAGTTTTGCTACTACGCATATTATGACAGTCGAATTGATTTTCTTACAAAGATTTATCAAAGAAGCGAAGATGATATGAAACGATATTCTCATTTCCAATTGTCGCCAACTTCAAAACAATTATGCGGAAACCGGTAATCCTCCCTTATGAAAGTTTTTGTTTCTCTCGACCAATATCTCTCCCTATTTCGAAACAAGTTCCTCCTCAATGTAAAAGCTAATTTTTTGAAAAATAAAATGCTTTACTCATTGTATTCCTGCTTGACTTGCAAATTTTATTAAGTCTGCAAAAATGTTGAATAAGCAAGTATAAATTTTGAGCTTTTAAAATGTGAAAAATTAATTTCAATCCTTTCCAATATGGAAAGCTCGTTTCCATATTTTGTGCTCATTCTTATCCAAACTCCATCACTCACTTTCGTAAGCCTCACTCATCGCGAGACTTATGATACTTGAGTTATGAAAATCCATTTAAACCTAAGATGAGAACGGATGTTTTTGTTGAAAACGTAAATGGAAAATAGTGCACTCCGTTGTCACTCCGTCAAGCAAAGTGATCATGAAATATTGATGTGAAAAAGTAAGTTAGTATGACTTACTGCTTGACATGATATATCAAATTGAGTCAAAGTCAATAAAAAATACATTTTATTCCGTCTCTTTCCTCAGCCCATCCATTTTAATCAGATGGGAAGCAGCTTCTTTTTCCCTCCCACTCCGTCAAAGTACAAGTACAGCGAACGACAAATCCTTATCCTTTATCCCTACTTGCTGAGAAGTGAGAGTATCTACTTTACTTCAGAATGCACTTTCCCTTTTTCAACTTTTTGTCCAGACAGACCGGAAAAATGTATTTTACACAAAAAATATAAAAAACATGGATCGCTGATCCTTTTGAGTTTTGGAGTTTTGTCAGCATTTTTAGTTTCCCACATTTGAATACAACTTTTTCGATAAAGCCATTCCCTGGAAGTCGTGCAAAACGTGCTTTCTCTCGGTAATTTTAGACTCCAGTGCAAAAATCAATCCATCTGGGGGAACGGGATCTGGGTTCGCTGCTGCACTACACTTGGCATTGGAAACGGACGCGTGCTTTACAATACTTCCCGGATAGGTTACAAAATGATTGATGGAAGTGGTTTCCATTGCTATTCCGAATTCCGATCACTTCAACTCTAACTCTCCCAATTAAAACTAGGAATTGGAAATTGGAGCAGGAATGTTAAGGTTCGCCAGTACCGACAATGCAAATCTGCTGACCTTGTGAACCAAACCACAAAACAGACACCTAAACTGACAGTTGTTTGTTATAACTTATAACGTTGGGCAAAATTAAAAAGTTGACAAAGAGCAGAATGTTGAAACTTGAGGAGCCTTGGAACAACAATCCAAGATAATTTGATAAAAAAACAAAGTTGTGAAAACTCCAAATATGTTTTCAGATTTCTTTTCAAATTTGAATTTCAAATTTCGAATGTCAGCCTGACTTTTAAAAAGCTATCATGCTGTAAGTCAAAATCGAAGTATGTATTCGAAGTTGAAATGTCGTAAAAAATTATTCAACTTGGAAACTTTTCCCTAACTCTTAAGTTACAATTTTAAGGAAGTCGATAGTCGATACAGCATCTAGCCTGTATCCCTGAAAGTAAAAGTGAAGCTCAATTTCTTATACAGCCTTTCTCTTTTCAAATATGAATCAAAAACTGAATAAAATATATCGTAATTTTAAATCAAATGTATGAAACGATTCAATACAGTCTATATCAATCAAAATGAAATTGATAGAAAGGCACGTGGAAAGTACATTCCGCAGACAGCTTGAGTAAAGATGACTTGATAAGATATTTTTGAAGGTGCCCACTTTTCGACATCATCTCATCTTAACTTTTTCCATTTTAATGTATTCTCACACCTTTCCATCTTGAAGATTTATTCCAATTCCCACGATGACTGTGTCGTTTCATTCAAAACGAGATGTACACAGACTTTATGATATGAAAATTGGCAAACTATTTGGTTTTGTACTTACTGGTATTTGCAAGTTGATTGAACCACCCATCAAAGTAAAATGAAAAGAGTGATAAAACTTATTTACATCATCCCACGGTACTTTCTCCGCACTCACTTCAATTTCTAACTACTTTATTCTAGTTTCATCCGTGGATATTTTTTGTCGTAACAAATGATTCTAGAAAAAAGTGCGAAACAACGTTCAGGACTCGACTAGCATTTTCTTCACGATCCAGACTTTCACCGATGAAGGGCGTGGGTACAAGGGCAAGAGAAAGGCGTTTACCTCGAGACATTCATCACGAGACAAAAATCTCCAGTTTTTTATCTGCGTTTCCACTCCTCCAACCTCCACACCCGATTGTATTCTCGTCTCCTGAAGAATCCAGCGAATAAAGCTATTAGGACACCGGGAAGCAGAAGCATTTTTTGCGCTTTTTTATTTTTGCACGGGGAATGTTTTTCTGCTAAAAGTTGGTCGATCTGATCTCTGTGATATAATCCAATGCTTTCCCTATTCTAATGGTGGAAGTACGACATTAATATGATTATTGCTTCTTGAATACCAAGAAACCAGAGACGGGTAGGTATTTTTTTTATCCATGTCTGACTATCGCTATTTCTCACTTCCACTTTCCCATAATATGCTTTTGCATGCTCTGTGATTCTGAGAAGTAGTGGGATGGAGTGGTTGTGAAGAACCCAGAGACTATACACTAGTGTGAGAAGTAAAAGTAAGCTGTAAACTAAATTTGCATACAAAAATTGGATTGCGAAGCCTTACATTAAATTCTATTAGAATAAGAGCAGCCAAAGAAAGGAAAACAACAATGAGCGAACTGAAGTTTCTGTTTCCCAGCAAAGTTTGTACCAACTTTATTGTCAAATGTCAATTTTGTAATTATTGGAAGTTAATGTTTCCCTATCTTATTGCGATGGATTTTCCGTAAGAAAGGAAGCGGAAGTTAAAAATTGAAACTTTTCTTTAGAAAGATCAAAGGCCTCGGCTCACTAGTAAACAAGTTATTTGTATGAGGTTTAAAAAATAAATGCATGTTGTTTTTATTGAAATCAACCGTTTTGCCTTGACTCATATGACAAATTATTTATTTATTGATTTCTTCTAGTAATCCAGCCAGATTTTTATAATTGGCATTCATCGTGAGGAGAATTGCACGAAAACAGTTATAAAAACACTAGAATCGCATGAATAATAGTACACATTAGAACCAGTGCCAGATATAAACCCAAACCTGAAGAAATCGTTGCGTCATCATCAATAATAATATCACAAAAATGAATCAATGAGTGGAAAAAGAACTATTTTTTTTATGCAACTGAATACTTTTAGATAGGTAATGCCATGAAGACACGCAAATAAAATGAGATTACATCATCATATCATATCATGCGCTATCTCCAGCGATGCATTCATTCATCGCAGTTGATTCTGACATTGAACTTATCTCTATTCTATTATCCTACCTTTAATTTCCTTAATGTTCCGGTTCACCAATTTTTTCCAGAAATTTTCATTATTATTAATGATCCCAATCCAGAGCAACTGGCAAAAAATAACTGCGAGAAAATCCAGTAGAAATATTGTCCATGAAATTTTCAGAACTTGGGTGGGTGGCGTTGGCTATTTTTCCTGCAAAAAAAGTACTGCACTGACAGGGAGATTCCGTACTCACCAGAGAAAGTTAGAAGAAAGATAGGGCGAGGTGATAATGAACATTGATGATGATTAATTCTCGGATAATACCATAACACTATGGATTCGTAAAGAAATTAGTTCCTACTTTTTGCAGAGTTGTACACGGCCACATTTTCACTTTGCAAAGTTTACTGTATTAGAAGCAGGGGAGAGTCCAGATGGGAGATCACATCGTTATCATATTTTTGTATGGCCTGCAAAAATTATAGGGTTTGCTTTTTTATGGTCCGCTAAATTCCTTCTCATCTCTGGTTCACTCACACTCTTCTCATACCAAACCCAACCTTGAACTTTTAGTGGATGAATTTCGATTAGCAAATAGGCAAAAAAGAGAAAGTAGACTTAAGAGCATGGGTCTATCTAGTTAGATTTAAATTGTCGCCAGAGGCAAAATGCAGATGAGGTTCACATCAATCAAAATCAATCTCTGCACTGCAGAATTTGTCCGCGTAGCATGCTTCCTAGTTTTGTACAGGGCAAGCTGCAAGTCGGACTGAAGAGTGAAAGTCAACTAGGTCGGTTTAGGAGGAGGGATAACCTTGAATATAAATGGTTGATCAAGATGCTGCTGTAGCCGGGTTTGGGTGGGATCATAAAAATATCAGCTTGCCCCTCGGCCTTCTTGAGGAAACAACTTTCTTCCTTAAACAAATGAGATTTTGTGGTTGACACATGCTGCACTTTAGTGGTAATCTGTCCTTGTCTTGTGTCTTCTTCTTGTGTCCCTGGCTAATTTAATTTAGATGTACTGATATTAGCTTAACCAAAAAGCGATTACTGACATGGTTTAGTTCCTTGTCTTAGTTAGCTTAGTAAATGTGCATTAGCTGTACACAAACACAAAGTCACTACTGCTTGCATTAATTTACCATAAAAAATGTAAGTTAATTAATCACTATTGATGGGGGATAACCAATCACTGTCAATTGCTAAGATGGAGTATTGGTTGTTGGCTCAGGTGTCGTAAATGGCTCAAGCGACAAAAAATATCGGATCGAAACTAGAAAGTTATTAAGTTACTTAATTTTGAAGAAAAATGGCGTTCATTAATCTTTAGGTTTTTATAAAAATTATCTTCCATGTGCATCCTTGTCCTGATTTTTTATCTAGTTTTTTGCCTAAGCACTTTTTAATGGCTTAATGTCATTTTTAGAGCCAAAGTTGAAACTGACACCATCTTCGCCATAAAAACTGCTTTAAGCCATTCACCACCCTAAATCCAACGGAGCACATCAAAATTAAAACATGGCAGGATAAAAACAATGAAAAACTTTGCAGAGCGGAAGGGACTTTTAATGGCTTTTATGCTTTTGTAACTGCTACAAGCTCGATCCCTCTGCCACTGACACACTGGATGATGATGCTGATGTGATGTGTATTTTTTTAACTGTCTTGGCCTGCTCCACTATGTCACTTTTTGCAGAGCGAAGCAGTAGTACTTCCTGTTGAAGGGTATAAAACACAAGATGAAAGTAAATTTTACTGTCAACTTCAGTTAATGGAGGAGAAGTGGCTGTGGACCAGGAGCAGAAGTGAGGTTCTTCCAGGGTAAATAAGATTCATTGCACAAGATGAGTACGAGGTTCACAGAAGTCCTCCACTTATCAGGATGTAACCAGATGTATTATGAAATTTTATCATTTTTATTGGCCCCTCTGTCCCCTTCCAAAGTCGGCACTGTCTCCAGCTCATATGCAATATTTTTTTCATTGTCTTCAGTAATAAAAAATTTCTGGAGTCAGATTCCTCTAATAAAATTCACGTTTTTACTGTCCAATAATAAAGGTTTCTTTGATGACTTGAAAGGAGAAAAACTGTCTTTTTACCCCATCCCTGGATGCTGCATTCTTTCTGACTGATGAAGATGCTTTATGGCCATGTTTGGCATATGTTAAACCGTTGTTACCCAGAAGGTCCTTTGCACGTCTGACATAGGTCGAAGCTAACTCCGAACTGATGGACGCTACAGAGAAATATCCCACACTAGTCCTGCTTTCTCTTCTTACAAAATGGTTGGAGCAGACGGGAGACTGGCTTTCTTCAGACCAGAGCGTACCACATAAAAGCGTCGGCATGGCCTGGCTTAAGCTTAGGCACTCCGGTTTCTATGAAGAAGCTATAGTGGAAGACTTATGTAGCTGGGAAGTAAAATGACTGATGTGCTATATCATAGCCCACTTAGAGAACCCACATTTTTTTCTGTGGCTTAAACTGTGATAAGTGCAGTGGTGAAAGTGGCAGAGTAGAGCCTAGGAAAAAGCCAACAAAGGAGGAGGGAAAGGAACAAATGTTATAGTTTGGAGATTGGGCTGCCTCGTCCTTTTCAGGGTGGGTGATGGTGAGTGAAGTGGAGTGAGAATGAGAGTACAATATATTTGTGGCGATGTTGGGGATGGATGAGCTTTCTTTTCAATCTTTTCATGGACTCGCACTTGTTGTTTTTTTTTTATGAAAAGGGTCTCGCACATTTTTAGCATGCAATAGTCCTAGTTCCAATAGTGCTGCACGGCAAGAAGCAAACAGTTAATGGAGTGCCACTTTATAAAAGAGGAGATATTTTACTTCGGCAGAGTGAAAGTCATTGAGTAGTGCGATGTTGACTTCCGTTTCTTTTATGAAAGAGTGTGAAGCAAGAGGAAGAGAGTGACATGTGGCGGAGTGCACACTCTGCTTTAAGGTCGGGCTTTTCCTGATTTGAATTAGGTATTCCGAAGTTTGATTGATTGGGAGGGTGACTGAAATTGACGGAAAGGAAAATTAAATTATGAGACGGGAATATAATAATAAGGTATTCATGTTTGATATGGGAATGAGGTTTGATGGCTAATTTAAATTTTGACTTGTATCGAGCTAAGCTATTGTATAATATATGAACAAGTTTCATGGATGAAAGTTGAAAAAAAAGACCGTGCCATTTCATGAGAGAGAAAGTTTGGGTGACATGGCCTTCTTCTTTTTCCCTAGTTGGGATTGATTGAGATCATGTCGTAAATGAATGGATAGGAAAATTGGAACGAGGGGAGAAAGCGAAACCACGGAATTCTTTTTTATTAAAAAAATCTTTTTCCTTTTTTTTAGAGGACGGGTGATCAGTGTCAGTCAGTTCATGCAATTTGCATAGTGTGCCGATGTTATATTATTCTTCATCCCATCAATTCTCTGAGGTCATCATTTCATTTCATATCACCCAACTTTTTCAGTTTCCGCATCCTCATCAGTTTTACCTAGTTCATATTCTACATTCACTTGTAGGATAATATGATGAACTGTCCTTGGGAAAGTCAATACCTTGCAAAAAATGGCTGTCACTGATGTGACATATGTTTCAGCACTTTAACAAGCCCAAATATTGCAGCGTAAATATTGAAGGAAGACTCAAAAGGTATTGTGTAGCTGGCTACAATAAAAAACATTAAGTAAATATTATCTTTCCTGTTATTAGATCAGAAAAAGCCCTCTTGATTTGCTTGTTCTTTTCATTTTTTCCGGAGTACATACATGGCTGTTCCAACATTGTATAGAGCGATGATGAATAACAAATAAATTAATGTTAGGTGTGTAGTATTCTTGTTGATTTAATGGTTATGGTTGTCAATTTGGTAATTGTGTGGAATATAGACATCCTCGTTAACAAATTAACCACTTTGCGAACTGTCTAACAACATTTGATAGATGAATGTGACCTTGCTCTTTAGGATGGTGGCGTGACATTTGCTTTCGCCTCTTCGATAATGTACTACCGCTGACACTGCACTACAGCTACATTATTTTAAGCAGTGTAAACTATCCAATTACCATTAAAATGTGATACTTTTTATAGGATTATTGCACTTTCCAAAACTGAATTCTTTTTTTGCTAGAGCAGAATTCTTTTCCTTCTCACCGATTTCTCAACTTTTACTCGTTTTTACCCTTCAACTTCAATGAGACTTTTGTTCGTGTATTTGTTTGGGAGGAAATGAACGTGACGGAACTTCAATGATGTATTATTATCAGCATCACTATCATCAGAAGGGGCATGGGAGAAGCTTGAACGATGCCATCAAAATCAACTTCTTCAATTCGTTTGCGAATTATAGTTCTCATCATCATCAATGAATGATCAAAGAAAACTTTCGCGAATTGATACAGTTGCTATTTTCGTTCCTTCGCGGATTTAACGCAGTTCGGACAGCTACAAACAAAACTCCACGGTAAAATGCATTACTTTAGCTATTACTTTCTTCTTTCTTCCATGATTTTTCGAGTTGTTTTTTGTACAGTAACGACCATCCTTTCCGTATCAATAATCAATCGAAATGCCCAGTAACCGATCCCCTTTCATGTATGATGCATATAAATGGCCCGATTCACTGAGATTTATCGATTGCACTGCAGTTTTCTGACTAAAGATATCCTATCATGATGTCATGTCCACACTCCACAGTGAGCAAAACCAAATTGTGGCAAACTGAAATGCTACATTACAAAATCCAAACAGAGACTATGAATGAATCATACTTTGATAAATAATTCAAAAGACATCTCAAACTATAAATAAGTTAAGTTAAATTGGAGTTGTTTTCGAAAAACTGAAATAACTAAACGTGTTGCGAAAACAAAATACGCCTCCTCCATCTAATTGTTCATTTGAAGAATACCAAAGCACCATCTGCAAACACAAAATATTACGAATGCTCCATGCGGGTATTTATCCCAGTGGGATTTGGAAGGTCAGCCTCTGCCTGGGATTCTATATTTAAGGTCGTACTACAAACAAACGAACGTAGTGGGCTATGACTAAACTTATGAAACTTTACAATTATCGAAGCATTAATATTTAAAATCATTTTCATTTGACATTTGAAGAAAAAAGTTTGCTTTCAGTCAGAGGCCTACTCTAATAAACCCAAGCCCAGGTCTAATACACTAGCTTGTAGAGAGAGTGGGTGAAAAGCAAACAGCCAGATTTTAAAGGCTTTATGTAGCAGGTAGCAGCATGGCACGCAGGTAAGGCTTGTCCATTGTAACCTTTCTTCTAGCCCCACGTGGCTGTCCTTCTGTCAACAAAATATGTGTGGGAGATGGTGAGCATTCATCCATTCAATCAAGCTAGTTAGCTTTATCTGACGACATCATGTTATAATGCATCCATTAAAGATAATTGAAAAGTTGAGGGAATGCCTTAAAAAAAGAA
>JAQGAI010000011.1:0-40077 GCA_034696905.1 Lepidocyrtus violaceus | reverse complement strand
AAAAAAATGGTTTCTTCCATTTTATACCAAGTGCATTATGTACCAAACCAACAAAAATATAATAATGCAATTCATTTTTTTTTCTGCTAAGCATAATCCAAACTTTTGCCTAATCAATTCCCTTTTCCAGATGGCAACAGATTATGGAGAAATGGCAACAAAAAATTTTTTCCCTTCATTGTTGTTGGCATAAAACACCACCACCCACATGGATTTTGACAAAACAAAATGGCATCAAAAAGGGAAGCCAAAAAAGGAAGAAAAAGAGAATGAAACTGGAATGGAAACAAAAAACTTGGGATTGGACTGGACTAGTAATATGTATCATATCATATCATATTATGTATTATGGCCATGGTACATATATTGTAGCCAACGACAATGCCATTCTATTCAGGATCAGCAGCAGCAATATGGCCTTATACTAACAAAAACTAGTCTTCTGCAAAAAAAAAAAATATATCAGAGGGAAAATAAATAAAAAATATATTTTTTTTTTGGCTAAGCACACCGCACCATAAAAAAATGAGTCATGTTATCATGGTCACCACGATATTATGATGATCTTGAACAGCTAGACACAGGATTAAGGTAAGTAAATGCGATGGTGGTGGATGGACTAGACTGGACAAAAATAGAATGTAAAAAAATAAAATAAATTCATTTTGAAAAAAAATTGGTCGGTCGGTTTGGTCAACAATAAAATCCGCTGACTTGTCGCACATGATGAAAAAAAAAGTAAAAAAGAGGCGGCGAAAACAACTCGAAAAGAAAATGAGCATAAACAGAGGAAAGGAGAGGACTTGAGCTTGGCTCCGGCTCTTGACAAGGCTCATCCCATCATCCTCATCAGTTGGTGGAGGATACGGATATGAGGATTGGGAGTGAGGATCCTTCTCATTATATCTTCTTGAAAATCATTCATCATCATTATGGCCCCAAAAAAGCAACTAAAGCAACTTTTTTAATCTTCACAATAGATAGCTTGGTGCTATATGAAGTTGGACAAGGGCAAAACGACGATTTCGAAGGTGTTTGATTATTTTTTTAATAAAGCAACTAAAGCAACTAAAGCAACTTTTTTTTCTGGAAAGCAACAAAAAAAAATTATGAGCAACTTTAGCAACTTTTCCAATATCCGAAAAATTATGCTTACAGAATGACTATTTTCGGTCCATTTTTAACAATTTTTCATTCCTGTAGTGCAAAATTTTCAGTTTTATTTAATTGACCATGTCAAAGTTAACAAAAAGTTGCGATTGTAATCGAAACTTACTAATTCGGGGTTGCACCATATGGTATGATTTATGCTAGACGGACATTCAATTCGAAAAGAAAAGTACAGTGGGAAAACATACCAAAGGCAAAAACATAAATCTCGTCAAAATAAGTGTATGCTAAAGATATGATAACATGATATATTATTACAAAACGTAGTTTATTCTATTGCTTGCCGCTTTATCCATTTTATCCAAACTGAAAAGACGCAAACACTTCCGGCATTAGTAGAAAAGACATCCAGAAGGAAAGATCGATGGACTAAAATGGTTGGGGTGTTTACTAGGGCGGGCTATCTACAAACCATCACGGATTATTTAACTTTTTTGCATTAAATTATTATAACATGTCTTTTATGTCCTTTCACAATGTCTCATAAATGAAATTAAGCACTATATAAGTGGAGATTTGGAAAAAGCAACTAAAGCAACAAAAAATTCTGAAAATGGCAACAAAATATCTTTAAAAATGGCAACTTTTTTGGGAGCTTAGTCATCATTATTATCCTAATCAGTTCTGTGATGTCCTATCATCCATATAACTTACTAATCCATTGAAATCATGATGAAAAGGACGAGAAAGCCAATGGTGTCTCCATTTTGATATGAATTTTTCAATATTTTTCGTGGGATATTGAAATTACGTAAACCAGCATAATATATATCTTCATCTCGCTTGGCAGGTTTTTAAACGTGCTATAAAGAACATGATATGGAAAACGGAACAACTATATTTTCATAATAGATAAACTGTTCTAAATATTCCAGAAACTTACGCCAGTAAGTTACATTCATTTAACCATGCCTATAAATTTAACTTACATAAAGTGATATCCAATCATTCCTATCAGATCCCTGCATAATTTTCTTTTCCCCTGGAGGAAGCAATTTCGAAGGCTTTTCCTGGATCATTTCGCCTTCGATCATGCTTATTTCCTTATTTTCGCATGGATATACCTACACTCACTTTGTCAAAGATATGCTTTTCTCCTCTTTACCCTTTCATTTCAATAACAACAAGCCATCTACGGGTAAATACCTAGACTGGGGACACACATTCTCCCTTGGGCTGTGAGCAAATATTAAAACGATTTTTTTTATTCATTGGAGTATTCCTTGAAATGTGATAGGATGACATCTCGGTAATAATATTGCCATTCACATAATCATTATGGATGTCTTATCATCCTCCTCCCATGCATTTTAATAATGTTCTCCTTTCTCCTCAATAACTGGATATGAATCCCTCCGGATGAGTTAGGAAATAAAATCCTTCCAATACTTTTCCCATTATTTGCAACAATAGCCATTTCAAGAATTGTCAATTACGGGGAATCTTTACTGCAACTTACTACACCTTTGCTTGCTTCCTTGGATGGAAAATGGTATACCTTCCTATCTAAGATTGGGTTTGTATGTCATTGAAAGAGAGAGGTAATGTGAGCCATGAGCTTCCAAACATGGTGAGATACGATCTGTAAAAAAAAAGTTTACCCCATTTTCATTTTCATGATCATCTCTTCAAGTGTCACCTGAATAGGGTCGTTAGTGAATTGAGAGGTATCACATAGCACAGCATAGCCTATAGGCAATGCTAGTATACAATAAGGACCTTTTTAAATGCGAAAAACGTTGCCATTCATTGCTTTCCCCTTCTTTCCCTTTTCACAATTTCCATGTCACATCCCACTACTGACATGCTTCCTTCCGGAGAAGAATTCTCATATGGGACTTTTATTAGCATTCTCCAACTCTAGAGTGATTTCCATTCTAACCTCCACTCACACAATTCAGCCTTCAGCCTGTTAAAATACATGAATAGGTAGGTCCTCCCAAAAGCAAAAAAAAACTTTGATTTCTGTAGTAGGCTTAGCTTTTACACAGTTTCCCTTACATGAAAAGGATCTTTTCTATGGAGTCAAGTCAGAATCTAAAGAAAAAGTCAGGAGATCAAGGAAAAACAGGATTTTGTTGCTCAATCCTCTCTAGTAGCTCTTTGCCTTCCCAGTTTTCTACTCAGATTTCGTTGTCAGAATCCTGAAATACCGTGTCTTTCTAGTTTCCTACAAATAAAATGAAACCATGCAGGAGTTATAGCTAGGTACCTCTCCATGTTATATGGGACAAGGGCATATAAAAACGAAATTTGATGCATGCAAAGATGATTTCAAAGCTTTTTGAATTTACAGTTCCTGTGAGCTCAATTTTTGTATGGCTTTCTTTTTTCTAATTCGTTCCAATGAGAAGGTCAGAATACAATATTGATACAGGTCCTCCGAATGTAGCGTCGTCATCCAAAATACCACATCATACAAACCTACTACCACTGGAGAAAAACTACATGAAAGGAAACTGCGTGCAAAAATAACCAGAAAGCCATGATTCAATGGGGACTCCCACACGATCACCACCACAGGTTAATGATAGGTTAAAGCAGGATTTACAAAATAATGGCAAAATTGGATGCTTCAAAAGCTTTCCCTATCATCGACACTGATAGACATAAGTAATATAGAACTGAAGAAATAAACCCTCTTCTACACATTAAACATTTTAAAACGACAAGTGACCAAAACCACAGGAACATTCTTTGTCATTATAACCGGCACAGCGAAAATTTCAAATTAATATAATACTTCTCCATGGTTGAGCTCCACTAATGAATGATAAATGCTCCTGCTTTCATCTCGAGAAAAACCAGAGAGGGCTAGAAGGAAATAGAATCCTAACAAGCCCAGCTGGGTATGGTGACACTGTTTTGATCTGTCACTTTGGTTGGAATATTTTACAACACTGTGTGACCTACAATGAAGAAAGAGTTTCAGCGAGCCTGCAAAAATAAAGTATAGATATATCTATATCATTTCCAATCTATTTGTGAAAATTATTCATAACGAAGTACAGAAAGGGAGAAGGAAAAGGAGAAAGTAGCAAGAGAAACCTTTGATGACTTTGTTATCCCATTGCGGTCCATTCCACAGATGGTCTAAACTACCAGATTTTGAACACTTCTATTAGTTATATTATGTAATACTAACCTAAATTAGAGGTAGCTCTTATTACTCATTCCTACCATCCTACCCTACCCATGTGCGGAATGAAAAGGTCGTATTTCAACACAAGTTATTACAGGGACAGCCTTTTAGCTTTGTAAAGAAAATGGGAGAAAATATGGTGAGGAGGTATTATTAATAGGATGAATGGAATGCAGACAGAAAATAATTTATGGAGTGTACTACTTTACTTTACATTTTAGTCACTTTTTCCGCCATAATAAAAAGGCCATGTTCCTCCACGCTCCGTTCCAAAGGGAAAAGATGTGGAACGTTGGAGAAAATTAATGAAAGCGAGATCAAAAGGAAGAGGAAATGGGAACTGATTCTGCAAAACTACTCACATTTACCTGCGTCATTGTCTATTAATTTTGTAATAGTTCTTACCGAAACAGGAACGCAAGCTGAGGCTGGAATTGGTGCCAGACCAGGTTATTTTTAAAACAAGGAATGAATGTAACTAGAAAAAATTGTACGACACAAATAATTAAATTTAGAGAAAGCTCAAAAATTAACTTGTATGCTATTGTTGCACAGATCATTCATGCTCGTTTCTGGCGTATTCAATGGTCTTTTGAAATGAAAGTTAATCAAAATTATGGATTGAATGTTATGTTCCTGTTTCATTTTTTATAGACCAAATCCCATTCTGTCTTTTAAACAAACGGACATATTAAATAGCGCATTTTTCCCGAAACGGGCTATTTCACTATGATATGGATATAAAGTGTTTCATTTGCTGTATTTCTAGCGCATTCACATTCGCAAAACCACTTCCTGGTTTGGCTTCAGTTGTAATTCCGCTACGGAATCAGAGAAAAAAAGATGAGCTCGTAAATTATTAAACTGGTAAGCGGATAATGCTGACGCTAGTGTTGGCGGTGGCAAGTACAATTGAAATTCCTCGCTCACTTCCAGCCCTATCTCACAGCACCATAACATGACGTTACACACAATCCTCTCGTTATCGTTATTCAACAGAGATCTTGCCGCGTCGCGTGTGAGACTTTGGGAAAAGCCACAAAATTGTGCGTGCCGGTGAGCAAAAACGGAGATGAGATAACGATGCCGATGTACACATGAGCATAGATATAAAATCCACTTTGCACATTGCCATGTCGCAGTGAAAGTGAATTTCCTCTCTCAAGCTCCTCAACAAAGCAGGCTACAAATTACAAAAGGTTGATGCAAATGTCTCGGTCGAGTAGACTTGTACGAAAAACAAAGTATCATTGCCTGTTTCACAACGGATGGATTGGGATTAGCAGCAATTTAATTGAACTAATGTACGTTTGTAAAAGCAGCATGATCATGTAATAGGGAAAGGAATAGAAAGCTTTAATAATGCAGTAGCTGGAACCATTACAGTTAATTCAGACACTTCAGCGAAAGGGGAAAGGAATGGGCCTAATAATACTTACAAATTTCATTCAGAGTATAAAGTCCAAGCCAACCAAGAAACACGCTTCATTCCAGAAGAACAGCCAACAAAACCCTTTCATGCTCACTCACGATCACGATGAGAAGGAGCTATGTAGGTATATCACCCAAAATTCAATTTAGATTCGTGATCGTGAGGATAGGAAATGGGAGTATTCATTTAAGGAGTAATTACGCACCAGTCATGTTAGCCACTGGGACTACTGCTCCGTTGAAAGCACTACAGCGATAAAGAAAAGGTAAGACGGAGTAGATTCTGCGAATTCGATCATTTCCTGCAATTTACGAATGGGGAGTTGCTGAAAAAGGAACTGGGCTAAGGGCTGACTACAGCTATGAGAAGAAATCAAATTTTTAAAGAGGAGAACTGTGTCGATGTGGATGATAGTGCTCATGTGATGAGTGCTCATTTAAATATACGTACGTGGTTGAGAGACGGCTATAGCTACGCCATTATAATCCAATTGTTATCTCTCTCCACCAATCTACTGCGGTTTTCATTAGAAATGATATCCTTTTCCCTGTCATGTCATGCAGACTTCCTCCAAAAATTCCATAAAAGAGGGATGATGATGATTTAGGTATTCCATCATGACTATATTGACGGCACTAGTCAGCCGATAAATAATGAATGGAGGAGGTTGATGGTTGAGGTTTTGAAGAAGATGCAAATTTCACATTTTCAAAGAAAAGTGCTCATTTCAATATCCCATTATTTATGGGAGTGGTATGGTGGATAGAAAGTGAACATGAATTGGTCCACCGCGGCCTGAATACGTATTCTCTCAAAAGTTCATGACAAACCTCAGCGGAGAGCGCTCATTACGCAAATTTGGCCAATTTAATGGAATCCAGGAAAGCTTCAAAAGTGAGTGAGAGAGCGGTGGGGGAGTTGGTGGTGATCAAGGTATTGTACTTTTGAGACTGTAGATAAGTTTAATAAAATTTCAAGAGAATCCGCCAGCTCAGCAAGAAAAGGGGAAAGTGGGACGGGAGAGGAAAAGTGGCAGGAAATGGAGGAAAAGATAGGCAGACTGATGATTTCAGCAAAAAATATTAGAATGGGATGCTTCACCATTATACACTGTTACATAATGCAGAATTCTCTCTTGGCTGGAGAGAATCTGATAAATTTTATGCATACTAATGCGATTATTATTAGGGAAACCTCCATAATACTCCTCCTGGGTGGGTATCATCATTATCACCATCAATTTATGATGATATGATAGGCAGGTACGGAAAGTGTTACATTTTCGAGGAAATAAAAGCTCAATGAAAGTCTTCTGGGCTGTCTGAACGAAGTAAGCCTACAATCAATTTTCCCCGTAGCCAAACCATTGTTGCGAATCCAGCCAGCCAACGAGGGAACAAATCGTTTTTTTTTACAAATTTCTTCACTGGAAAATGTTTTTTTCCAACGGTGATGGCTACACAAGCTCCACTTGAATTACTTCCAACCTTTGTATGCAAAAAAAATCGGAGAAAGCTTAGGGATTTTTTTTTCTCCGTGAAGACCATTAAGATGAAATTTTTCTCCCATCATCATCGTAAAAAATGAGAAGTTGTCTGTTCCTCCCTGATGATGATGATCCACTAACATTTTCATACAGCTTACTTTCCCTCCTCCTAATTCGACTACTCAACTGACAAATATCTCGCATGCAAAAAATTTCTTAACTTGCTTACCCATTGTGACTCCGGATCCACATAAAGGATCTTTTGCAGCTCAATGGGCTTATCTCGCTCCGCACAGGCGACGCGATCCGTCCTCCCAGCGAGCCTGGAGAAGAAAGACGATTTTCCTTCGAGCAGCGCAATTTTTGCAACTTGAATGGGAACAACTTGTTTACACACAATAATATATAGGAAAAGGGGAAGGAAGTTGTTACGCAGTCCTAATTTGGCCTTTTGTGTTTGGGGGAAAAACTACAGTTTACTTTCCTTCTTATTATTATGCTCAAGAAAGAAATAAAATAATTGGGGAAACTTTTACATTTTCTCCTCCTCAGCCTTCTATGTAGTTTTGCTTTTATTTGACATGAATGAAGTTGGATTTTCAATTGAGTACAGTTCCTGTATTAATACTTCAGCTTCAGAAAATCCACAACAATAACTTTCTCTTCAAAATATGTTTTCTTCCTCGACTCCTGCTCGCCAATGTGTAACATGACAGGAAACAAACATGTACGATAGTTATGCCTATGTCATACCATTTGTTTAATGGGACAACAGTTTTCCTCCCCGTTAGCTACAACAATGGCCTGGAATGTAATCAGAAGGAACTCCACACATGTCCAACTGTCCCATAGAAAATCCACATTTATTTTGATTTCCCACTCATAACATAACAGTCTGATGTAAGTAGCTTATAACGAGTTTTAAAAGTCGTGGGTGGACTAACATAACATTCCAAACTAACTTTTCCTACATTAGCAACAACAACGTGAAGAAAGTTTCTCAACTGTAGTATATTAATTTTTGCGAAACTTTTTCCCGGAAACCAGAACCGGGCAGTAGTAATAATAAAACTGTATGGTTGAAATTCTGTTTTGATTTTTTTTCTTTATTCCTTTTACAGCTCCCACCGGCTTATAAATCTTTTAGTCAGTTGACTCATTCCATTGCAGTTTTCAAAGTTTGTCTTCGGAGAAAGTAAAACATATTGTGTGTAATAAAGTAATCATAAATTCACTGGAAGAAATGCTACCGTTTCGGTCACAGTTCAAGCTCTCAATGGAACATGTAACCTGGTTTGGCACGGTACAATATGTTTCTCTTTCGTGTACTAAAGTAACTCCGCCACAGTTTTGCAATATTCCTGCTACATTTAATTTATGGGGAGAAAAGTGAGAAAAGGGGACAAGTTGGGAATGTAAAAGTGTGCTCCTTGAACCAAGGGAAACTTGACTCGGGTCCAAGTCCCAATCCAACTTGGGAAGCCCAATAAAGTTTAAGTTTATTGGGAAGTCATTGGACGATATGTGCTTTAGATCCACTGGGGTAATATATCAACCGGGAAAAGTTTATAATTTTCGGTCTAGCCTTAGCTTATCAAAGTCACTTTCTTTTCAACTAGGGAAATCACCCCAGAACAGTTTCGTTTTTCTTCAGTGCAAGGTAGTTACAGCGCAATCATTGCTGTTGTAATGCACTCATTCCCTCGTTTTGACTGTTGCTCATAAAGTTTCCGTTTTTTTTGTTATTTAGTGACCCAGTTTTTCCTAGAAATATCTGCTACTTTTCCAGGACTTGACTTCAATTGAAAGCTGCTGCTTGAATTTGGAGATGGTTGAAGGGAAGTCGGTGAATGGCCCGAGGAAAAGTTTTCTTTTTTCCCTTTGACTACACTTCTGTTTCAGGCTGATGGCTCAGAAATGTTTGGAGAACAGGTCCGAAAACTGTTTTTCGCCCAAATAAAAGCAGTTTCAAAATTGTGAGAAAATTTTCGAATGAAAGGCAGTAAGTAGGCTTTCCTCTTGTTTTTCCACTTTCCGCTTTTGTTCCTCCTCTTTCAACTTATTTTGGAGTTGCCGTTGAGTAGATTTTGAAAAATTTTATGAGGAGCTTATGCACAAGTACGGCAGGCATAATAACATGTTTGATTTTATGAAAAGTGGCCAAACTTTGGAATTGGTGTCAGGAGGAGTCAAATGCTTTAACAAGTTGTGAGATCCCTGTGTAAAGTCACTTTAAACTTTGGTAAAATATTACAGAGAAAATGGCTTTTATTATTCCAGGGAAATATGAATATTCAGTTTCATATAAAATAAGAGAAGAGAAAGCCTCCCGAACTTTTTCGGGCAGGAAGGTGTGTAGTAAATAGATTAATGGAAGATATAACTTTTCCTTCAAAAAGTCAAGAGTGGAACAAGACAAGTTGGGAAAGATGTCGAGAAAATAGGGCTTCTGCTGTTGATGATGCTGCCGGTGATGAGATGGGAATGTTGAGATTCTCAAAGAGCAATTTTCGACTTCTTCAAAAACGACGAACTTTTTCCTTCTCCGTCCCTCTAAATCACTTTCACTTGTTCCTCCACCCCCGAAAAATAATAATGAGCTAGTAACTGTGGTTTAATAACTAAGTTAATAGAAGAAAAGTGGGTTATTATCTGTTCTCTTCTTCTAACAACGTCCTGGGCTGGTATGAAAACCGGGAAAATAATGTATGCAAAAGTGAAGCCTCTTCCTTCAACTTTTCTCCTTGAGCCCACAAAAATTAGAGGAGGAAATTCTTAGCCCTTCGTAACTTCCCTCGCTTTTCGTGGCTTTGTTTATTAAGGGGAAATTGTTGGGAAAACTGTTTTAAAGGTACGTTAACATTTATTAAGTTTGCATTTATTACTACTTGTTTATTTTGTAATCTAGTCTCAGGCTGTCAATTTCCTTTTCCCAGGCTGGCTGGTTCCATGGGAGTGGAACATTTTTTCCAAATATTTTCTAATTTGTTCTTCCCTCCTCCGCTTGTCTTTCTTCTTCCCCCGGAATCTAGTTATTTGTCTGACATTCCCTCCCAGACTTATACATAATTACTAGTTTTTTCTCACGTTGGACGAACCAAAAACCAAACGAAACTTGTTTACTTATTAAGGGAATGGTAGCGGAAAGGAAGAAAAAAAACTTTTTTCTCTTCTCTCCTCCGAGGTAACAACTCCTTCCGTAGTGAAAGTAAATCTAAGCTTCAGTATTACAAAATACGGGGAAAACAGTTTCTTCCTTCACGGTAGAACTTGCGGTTTTTCTTCACTTATTACGAAAGTAGTGTAGTAGAGGACGTTTTTTTCTTGGAGTTTTTCCTCCTCTTCCTGATTACTTTCTTAAGTTGCTGGATTGTCTGTAGTGTATAGTGATGGCAAATTAATAATAATATGCTCCAGAGAATTTTCCTTCCCGAACTTCTTCCTTTCCACTTTTCCTCGTGATGAAGGAGAGGGTATTTTTCATTGGAGAAAAGTTTGACGTGGGAAAGAGTGAATTTCTAATTTCTTTCTTTTCACTTGTACAAGTTAATGGGAAGCCGTAAAGAATCAAACATTCCTAATGAGAAACCGATGGAGTAGTACTACACCGCATTCCCGAACCAACAAATAATATAGTTAGTTCTATTTCCTCATACCCCAAAAATTAGTCAAGTATCCCCATCCTCGAAAGCGGATGAGTGCTAAGAGAAAGTGGAGAAGTGCTCCTCAGAAACTTTCTGGCAAATTATATTTATTGAGATTAAGGATGGCGGAAGGAATAAAGTTTTGTAATTATTATCCCACAGTAAATTTTTACAACTTCACCTTTTTTCCACTTCCCAGCATGGGAAATGATAGTTGCTCACGATCTGGAAGAAGAAGAAGAGTCGAAGTGAAAATTGCCAGCCAAGCAGAAAAAAATTTTGGGAGTGGGAAAAATTAAATACTTTTCCTTGGTTCGTTCTTAATAACAGCAGAATTTTCTTCACTGATGATGACTTTTTGATTTCTTTTCCCTTTCCTTTCCCCTTCTTCCTTTTCCGAAGGAAAAAATCTCGAGATCAATTTGGTGGATGTCTTGGAAAATGAGGAATAAATGATGATGATTATGAGAAGGGTAGCGCGTTCTGATGTGATGAGTAAGTAAAAACTTGTGTTCTGGTTGCAATAATCTAAATCCAGTTTTTAGACACGGCCATCAACCGTTGGGAATGATGTCAGTTTTTTCTCTAATACTTTCTTTTATGCTTCCCGTCAGTAATCAGTTTGTAGGGATTTCTCCAGCGACAAGGGGGCCTAACCACATCTGAGGTGATGTGAGTGGCAGACCTTGTGTTTTTTCTCGAAGCTTTTTTTCCAGCTGTTCTCCTCCGGCTCCAAAATTTTTATTGCAAATAGAATGGCTCACTCGACTTATACCTACAAAGAGCTGGCCTTGCTCTGTACTTATACTACATATGTGAGTGCGAATGTTTCTTTTTTATTTAGCCGAATCTGGCTTTTTCTGATGATATGCTTTCCAGAAGAGATTCCAAGAGGAGCAAAGCTTCCACTTCGTGTGTCTTCCAACAACTGACGGAGGAAAAAGGGTTTACAAGCCTTTTTACTTCGGGAAAACACAACACGATGCTCCATGGCATGGAACTTTGGCCTGGCCTATGCTACACATTCCCCGGCAACAGAGAGGAAGAGAAAGAGCAGAAGGAAAGAAGAGACAAGATGGAAGAATTGAAAACTTTCTCTTTCATTTATGTCCATGTAGTATTTATACGGGATGGTTTTTACGATCGCTAAAACTAATATACCTAGAGCCCTAGCCTTAGCCAAGACCCAACCACCTTCACTCAAAGTGCTCCTTGTTTAAGATACATGCTCCCCAGTCGTACATATTCTTTTGAGATTCTCTTTTATTCTCACTTCCTCACAGGGAGTAAAGTTCTAACCAAGCAACATCCTCTGCTGAATTTTCTTACCCTGAGCCTTGTTCTCTCTGCAGAGACAGAGGGACACATGCAGACACACATTATTAGGAGATGAGTGAAGAAAAGAAGCCAAAACCAAAGTCCCAGATGCGTTCCAAACACACGCACTCATACACACTACACACTCCTGAGGGGAGCAGCTTTCCCTTGCTGTAGACAAAGGAAGAAGGAAGGAATAAGTAAAATACACAAAACAATCTTTCCCACTGTGCATTTTCTCACACTTTCTCCCCCTGTCTTATACATACATACATACGGTGTAAAATACTAATTTCAAGGGAAAGGATGCTGATGTTCTTGATGATGATGATGATGGTGGTGGTGGCCGTGGTGGTGAAAGTAAAGCGGAAGAACTCTTCTCCAAAATTTTGTTCAAACTGTCTTCCCCATTTATATTAGAACTGCTTGAACGCGTCCGTCTTTATTTCCCTTTCCTCACTTTTCCCCATCTTAAAGTTTTCTTACTCGGGAGCCAGTCACGCTTATATTTTTCTTACACGGAATATAATACGCTTTATATTGCATGCTGAGTGCATTCCTTGTTTTGAGGAACAACAACCTTCATCATCATCGTCATCATGAGAGCCAGAAGCAGCAGCACGCATTTTTTACCGCTGATTTTTCCTTCACCGGTAGAGTTATTCTTACTTTTTTTTTGTTGGTGGACTTTTGTGCCTCGTGCAGTCACTCACACACACGACATGTCGTTTCAGTTTTAATGCAAGTTTGAGCCTTGTTCGAAGTTTCCCCTTTATTGAATTCTCCACGGTAGTTTGTTGTACATGCTAAATGTTATTACTACCCGGAAGAAGAAAAATTGCGTGAAAGGGAATGAGCTTAGAGAAAGGAGAAAAAGGCAAGAATGGAAAGTAAAAAAAACTTTCAACTTTTGCTCCAGTACTTTTACTCACCAATACCCACATGACATATAGAATGAAAAAATGACGATGGATAGGAAAGCACACATATGTATATCTACGCATTTCAAGGTAGAAAGTAACTTTGCTTCAGCTTGGCTTCCTGTTTATTAGATTACTTCCTACACATGGGGAAAAATCATTATAAGTGTGGAATATCTTGGGCCGAAAACAGAAATATATTTTGTGCGTGCCCCAACCCATGTACTTTGCGCTTTCCTAATGAATTGGAAGTGCAACACATGAGGGAGCATAAATATACTGGTAAATAGTACGGTCGTGCATGCACCCATGACAGTTCTGGCTGTGCACGTCCGTTCACTCCACTCGTGTGCCCCATGTTATGTTTTCCCTCTCTCTCGAACTTTTGAGAGGAAACACCGAGGGAAGCTTACAATTCGCTTTATAGACTATTATATATTTTCAACGGGGGAGAAATTTCTTTCTAGGCAAGTATTTGTATAAGTCAGTAAGTGAAATGGCACATGCTGAAGGAAGTGAACCAATACTGGCTGGACAATGGATAAGTTCACGACCTGACAATGGATGACATATGTGGAGTAGAAAAGAAAGTTGCTGGGATGATGACGATGGGCACAGCAAGTTTTACAAAAGAGTTCCCCCAGCTTTCCTTTTTTGTCTATTCTTCTCAAGCGAATACGAATTTTCTTTAAGGAGGGAGGATTTTGTGAAAAGGAAAATTTTTATTTTGAAACTTGATTTTTTTTCTCGGTGGATTGCGCCAAAGGAATTCTGTTGTTAGTGATGATGATGGTGATGAATGAGAAACTTTGAAAGGTAATACCATTTTATAGAAAATAAAGTATTTTTTTTCTAAAAAGAAAATACGATATTGGAAAGTGAAATGGAAGGGAAATTTATAGATTTTTTTCCTTATATTACGCTCTGTTCTGGATATTTACGGAGAATTTCGCTGCAAGTGTCACTTTGCCATTTGAGTTGAAATGAAAATTGAATGGAAGGCATAAAGTCTAAATGCAAAACATAGCTTAATGAAATGTTTTGGAAAAATTGGTCTTTTAGATGGGAAGCCAATACCCAGTTTCAAGAAGCGTCATGGAGCTTACTTAAAGCGATAAAAATTTACTGTAATACTTATGGATAGATAGGTATGGTACTGGTACATGCATATTTTTTTTATTTAAAGCTTACCAATTCGATGCTCCCCCTATATTCCACAACAGTTCCGAACTCAATCCTGCCGATTTCCAGTCAGACAGCGACACAGGAGCGATCGTGATTCCTGATGATCATACAAGCTTAAAGATTTTTTTTCCTTTCACAGTCACAATCGCACAAGTTACAGAGAAATCTCTTATGCTCAAATCCATATCAATTTAACTTTACGTAAGGTATATTTTGTAATTTTATGTGAGAGATATGATATGATTTTGAATTTTGAAAAGCTTTCTATTCTGTGTTCCTTTCCGATTTTTACTCTCACATCAGAACAAAGTTGGCACTTGTGCTTGACTTTGACAGCTATTTAATAGACAAGAGAACAGAGAAAACTCATATTTTCAATATCGGGAGCGGAGAACAAATTTAATCCTTTCATTTTAGAAAATTACGCATGATACGGATGGGTGGGTATGTTTGTAGCTTAGTAGCTGGCATAGCGTGAGGATACGGTTTTTACTTTTTTTTATCCCTTTTTCAAAAAAGTGGCAATAAGAGCATAAGAGAAGAGTACATGCAATTTTATTTCGACTTGGAAAACACTTTCCACCAAAACACATTTACGGAGTGCACGCCAGGATAATATATATCCTTCCTTGTACTTTCCACTTAAACTGCAGAAACTGGAGAGAAGTAATATAACTGTAATGACGACGGTGGGAGCGAGACTGTGTGACTTTTACAAACGTCAAATATCGACTGGCCACTCTGACTTTTACTGATGAAGAAAAGGGCAGTCAACTAGGACAACGTGAGTGAGAGTGCGAATGCCTTGTTTAGTATTAAACGTACTTGAAAAGAAATAAAAGGATTTTCGGCTTGTCAATGCATTCATACCTATGGTATGATAAAACAACGTGTAATGAAAAAGAAGGAGAAAGCACTAAATTGCCTTTATAGGTTCATGCTGTAATATTTACACCGGGTTCGGGTGGTATGAAGAAAATACGTGAAAGCGTAGCAAACTTAAATATAAAAAACAACTTTTTCTTCGGTCGATCCGACTTTTATTTGTCATACTTGCAAGTATCAACTACGCTATACTTTCTACATCATACAATGCAGTGTAAGTAATGCATTGGAGGAAAATAAGTAAAATGCTTTCTTCCTAATCTGCCATTGCCTTGCTTATTTAACTGTGACTGAAGTTGCTTGTCCTACGTTATTTCACACTGCAACTGTAGCCATTTCATCGTTCTGTACGGTTCTCTAGTCATGCTTATGTATTAGACAGAGCAGAATAATTCGGAAGTAATTAAATGTGAAACAACAGTCTACCGACTGTATAGTATGGGTCGATTAAGTGGGCTGGGATTTTTGTTACGTCCAAAAATTCTTTGAGCTGCAATTATAAGCTTAAGCGTTGGAATAATATACTTATTTAAGTTGTCAGAATAAAAGCATTTCGTAATATATTAAATACACGCCGTTCATGGAATATTTGTTCATTCGACTCCAGCCATTCAGTATTCCATGTGGATTGTAAAAAGAATAGTACTACCATGTAACTTTTACTGCAGTTAAATATTTTCATAAGCGGAAAATGTTTCTCCTTCATCCGCTTTCAGTCCCCCTTGAAGGATGTGATGTGATGCATCGAAGAAAGGAATTACTCCAATAAAGGTGTGTGCCATTTATTCTCCCCCTCTTCCAAACAAAGCATAAAAATGACATACATAAATTCACACCAGCTTTTTTCTTGAGAAAAAAAAACTCCACACTCAAATTCCAATATAACTGCAATAAAGACTGAAAGGAGACGGATTGGATAGTTTCCCTTTCAAAAATAAGTAATTCTTGGGCTGAGGAAGAGAGTGTTAGTAACAACGTGACAAAACCGTAATATTGTCAGCTACTACGGCATCATCATCTCCAACTCCCATCTCTTCTCCTCCTCCTTTATGTTGTCTAATGCATGGATTATGTCAAATGTAAAGTGAAACAGGTAAGAAAATGGATTTCAAGACTGTTTTTCTTCCTTCCTTTTTCAGAAAATAAAACAAGGCCGGGTTGGCGGCGGAGCAAAAAGGCTTGGCTTGGTTTGGTTAGTTTTTGTGTAACGTCAAACAAGGAAAGGAGAGGAAAAAAGGTTGATACATATGTGACAAGACAGAAAAAAGGTGGTGGTTATATTGGGCTGGTAGTCGGGGTTTGCGGTAGGTCTTCACTCGTCTTGTTTGTCTACTCTACAATAAGACTATCTTTCAGAAAACTTTATATCGGGGAGAGAATAATAAATGGATTTGTACTTGAAAATGTAAAAAGTTGGAGGAGAAGAAAATTCCTTCATTTTATTTCTTCCATTTTCTATCATTAAATTAATAATGTTATTGGTTTAGTTGGGTAGACGTGAATCTGGAAGAAGGAGTATCATGTGAGCTTCCAAAGGAATTGGAAAGACCCTTAATATTACTTCTATACCATTAGCTTTGTCTATTTGTATTTATTTACCTCATTCTTAATCTGAAATAATCTCTCACTCTGGCTCATCCTCAGTTCAGACTCCCTCAAGCCTCAACTCGACGTATTATTTTTTTTTCCAGAATAGAGGAAAAGGTGTGAAATGAAATGAGTATAAATCCTCTGATTGAATCACTAACAATGAATTCATTTCAAACATTTTTATGTGAGAAGTTCGATATTTCCTACAAGATAAATATCTGAGCCTCAGTCAGATATGGCTTTAGATTCTTTCGCGTTGTCCATACGATAATCCCATTATTTACTCGGGAATTGGGTTCCCTTCCCTAATTTTTTGTTGTTGTTGTTGTTATTGTTTGTTGAAAGAAGAAAAAAGGGACATGGATGGGATTTATTTTTCCCTGAATGGAAAGCAGGAAAATGTAAAGAAATTCTTTCATATTAGGCACAGGTAAGGTAAGGTATCGGTATGGAGGTGATGTACTGCATTGTTGATCTTTACTTTGTCGACACAAAAAGTGCGATAAAAGGGGAACGGGAACATGGTGAGAAAATGTTAATTATTATTAGTAGGATTTTCCTAACAAGGTGAAATTGTTGGATTATCTCCAAACTATAATAATAAAAATGCGTAAGTATGTAGCGGTCCTGATTATCCTCCCAAATTCTACTACAATGGTGTAAGAAGAAGGTTAATCCCAAAGCCTTTTCAGAATGTCACGTTTTCTTTAAAAGAAAAATAAATGAATGGGAAAAGGTGTGAAATGAAAACTGACACGGTGGGGGAAAATGCAAAAGATCCATCTTTAAGGAAAATATCGATTTCATAAATATAAGAGGAAAACATGGCTTGTAGTACATATTCCGAAAAAAGCACGGCTGTATCTGAGGAGCAAACAGCCGCAATGCATAGTCAGCCTCCTTCAATTATAAAAAGAAAATGCTTTAATAATTTTGTTTCAGCAGCCTATTACAAAGGATAAGTTCACAGTTAAGAGTTGAATGAATGCATTGTACTGTATGATCAAGGCCGAAAGAGAACGTTACGTAAAATGAAAAGAAATCAATTATTCCTAATTTTTAGTAGAATTACCAGCAACAAGTGCAACATGGGATTGGAATTCCCATTAAAAACTTCTGTGATAGAATCGCACCATCATCATTATCATCATCTCCTTCATCTTTTTCCACAGCATTTTTTTCCAGTTAAAGCTAAAGGAAAAAAGGGTACAATGCTCAAAATCGGAGAATAGAAAAAATTATCAACAGTCTCGGAATGGTTCTCCTTCTTGTTTTTAAAAACTTCTTTTTTTTATCGCTTGATCATTTTTTAAGGAGTCCTTCCAACCAAGAGGGTAAAAAAATGAAAGGATAAAGCAATGAAATTAAAAGACTTACACAATAACACTCAAGAACACTGGAAGAAAACCATGAAAGGAACGAGAAAATGAGTTAAATTATACTTACTATTGTGTAGTTATTTCTTCTCAAATGAGAAGTGTGTTACTTTTTCGAGTTAATTTCTTTTCTTGTAAAAAAACTGCGGTAGTATTTGTGCTCGTAAGAAGGAGATGGTGAAGAAAGGAGACTGTCTACCAAGCCATAACCTAAGATAATGGAAAACATGTTGGAGAGCAGGAAAAAATCATGTTCAGAATTCTTGCTCAAGTCATATAATATATTTTTCTTCCGTTAAAAATAGGTAGGTATAAAAATTATTAGATGTTGACAGATCTACTCCGGTTTTGCTTAAAAAATTCCACCTCTTTCGTATCCAAATCCAATTGAAAATGAGATTAAGCTCATATAGGTGGGTAATGCATTTTTTGTTTTGTTTTTGAGCCGAGCTGAGCTTGCTTCGGAGGAATTTAAAAAGGGTTTGGTATTCAACATGCGTAACATGAGAGTACTGAGAGAGGATGGTGAGAGGATATCTTTCAACAATTAACTATTAACAGGGTTCTTTCTAGTAGCCCATTGTCTTCCTTGATGATGATGACGACTGATAAAAAACAAGGAGGAAGCATTTTTTCCACTATGAGCTGAGCCTGAGCACAAGTCTGGTTCAAAAGATCAGAGTAATTTACGGCAAGTCTGATCCGCCCCCCTAAACATACTTTTGGCTCCATGGTTGACCCTTTAATTGCACTTGTAATATGATGATAATAGAGGGAAACAAGACAACTCGAGAAAATTGCATTCTTTGGGGTTGTTCAGGAACAGGAGTACAACCACCTTCAGCCAGCGAAATTTAAGTGAAAGGGGTTGGCCTTAGAGAGGATTCATGAGGAAAATTAAAGAAGCAAATTGTGCAGGGGCTTGTAAAAAGGCTATTTTGGGTTGCGAGGAACTTGCCTCTTCCTAATTTATATTTCGGAAAAATATGCCTACATTCACATTCTAAGTAGATTTTTTAAGAAGAAACTGTGCACCTTTTCTTCTTCACAGAGTAATGAACTTGATTTGGGGAGTTGATGGGATGTAGATTATCCTTCGATATTGCCGTAGATAATATTAATCATAGCAAATGTGCGCATTCCTTATTAAGCATTTAGTAATTATCTTTGGTCGATTGGACAACCTTTCATCCCGGATTGGGGTAACATTTTAGAAATTCAGGTAGTCAGAATTGAACATGAGGACGGTTGGTAAAGGTCAGAAGGTCTATGAGTGAACATGAATATGTACGTATGTATTAATTAAAATCACAAATGTTGTTGACTGCTCTCAACATCAAGATTAGTTGCTTGGCCCAGTATCGTCCAATTAACATAGCTAGAAAATCTACACCATATACGTATACATACCTAACTATTCCTATCCGGAGGAACCATCAAATGTTTATTTTGTGTAATTCAGAATGAAACAGTGGTATCACAATGCAATTTCTTAAGGTACGATTTAACTGGTCAAAATATTCCAAATATTTTCTTTGGAAGATTATATACATAGCACTACAGCAGGTTGATGTTTTTGACAAATTTACCCTGTTTTAAGTTCAAGAGCAAAATATGGCTACAAAAAGCGATCGTTTAGAACACTTTGAACAAAACTTTACCTATATCCCTAGTCTATAGTGCCTAAAAACTGCAAATGAGACTGATGCATATCTACTACATATTTACGTACCTATATTTCATTGAACAATTTAAATCTTGCGTTACTTTACATCTCAAAGCTCCCACAAAAATGCTCATCCTCGGCGGAAAGCAAATCGCTGGTTTAATGTCCCTAAGAATAACTGCCTAAAAGTACCCTCATCTCATCACGTCCTTAGGCTTGTTAAAAACTCTGCAATAAATGTAGCATGCGATGTGCGGCACAATTTGTTTGAACTACAAAATGACAGTAATTGGATTTCCCAGAAAAAAGCTTCCATATCCCAACCCCAGCCTTCCTCCCTCATCTAGGTAGGCACTATACGTACCTTATACGCTCTGCTTAAAAGTGAAATTACCTTTTTAGCAAGTAGTGAGGTCTCTCATCTCATCTCGTTACCATTTTTTCCCTTTCCAAACAACATTATCTCTTCAGGAGGAAGTCCCCAACTATCTTACCTTCCTCTCTTTTCCCTTCACAATGGCCACAATCTGCCCATCCCATCTCAAGATTATAACGATGCAACACTTAAAAACAAACATTATGGGACAAAAAAATATCTCTCCTTCCTCCATCCTGGAAAAAAAAAGTTTAAAAGTAGACATTTCATTTTTTTCCACCTGTTTCTATCTTCATAATCCGAAGGTAAGTGACGGAATGAGGTGATGTACCTCACACTAATTTTTCCACCTGTGCCTGTGCCCAGACAAACTCTCCGAGAGGCCAGTCTAGCTTTTTTTACCTACCACAAAGAAAATATATAACTCACTCACAGTATTTTTTCATCTTCCTCTAATAAACCCATTTGCTACACTTGTGCCCGTCTTCTACTAACAGTTATGTAACTATGCACTGGGCCATATAATAACTCATCTCTCACAATATTATTACGGAAGTCGAGTCACCATATGTCATCCTTCCTCATCCCTAATAAGTGCCGAAGACACATTTTCTCCAGTGTAGTGGTGTAGGAATAAGAATGGCATCGTAAAAATAAGCTCTAATCATATCACACTTTAAAAATCAACAGAAAAAGTCCATAACCGTAAGGCACAGAAGAGAATCCTCAGGGTATCCTTCCTAACTAGGAAAACATCACAGCATGGTGTGGTCCGCAGGTTAGGATAGGATATTTTTCTCCAAAAAGGTAGCAGCATCCACTTTAGATGGACACTATATGAGCTGGAGTTGCTTCTTCGGTCGTTTAAAAAATTGAGAAATTGGGATTGGGCCATCATAACAATCACATATAAAGTTAGAGTTATCATCATAATCATCCGCTTCATCTTTTTTCCTCTTTCGAATTTTATTCCGGTGAGCAAATGCGTAGGCACTTTTGCTTCTCGCCCCACACACCGGTCTTCTATGGAAAGTTATTTTCCCCTGTCACAAAGCACCTCTAAATACAGTCATCATCGGGATTGCAAGGATTTAAGTAAGCAGTAACGAGAGCCAGCCTAACAAGAAAGCAATGTAACGGCAGCAGTGAAATAATCTGCTGGTTGGTGGTGGCGTGTCTGCATTAAATTGTAAAATAATAACAAGCCATGTCATATTCATGATGAATGTAGTTATTCATTCAAAACGAAAATATGAGTCTGACTGGACTGAATCAAGCCCTTCTGTACCTAAGATGATTATATAATGAGAATAATAACGTGGCTATTGTTATATTCCAAGTACTTTGTAGGAGTAGTACCTTTATCAAAATATGAATGTCCTCATTCATCATTAGATATTTTGCTTCATTTTTCTTCTTCACTCTTTGTCTTCGACGAGATAAATATTCACGAGGTAGGTAGATTAAAGTAGAACTGAATGCTTCTTTCCAACTAAACAACAACCTAAAAGCCCTACCTCATATTCATTGTTGGTATTTTTTACGTGTGAAATTTAGGGAATGAGTGGTCTCGGTCTCTCTCTTGCATTGCATCAAGAAGGAGGTTTTATCTCTTTATTTGATTGTTTGTGTGTTTACCGTCAACAAATAATGTCCATCTGAAAGTAACAACTTTTGACATTGTTTGGGGTAGACAAAACCAATGAGTAAGTGCTCATACTTTAACCATTTTGTCTTCCCAATCCTTCTTGAGAGTTGTGATGTGGGATGTGATCTCAACTCTCATTAATTTCTCTACCGCCACCACCGCTTTATAATTTTTTTCAAGTCTTCTACTACCATACTAGTATCTACCTCATTGTTATTGTCTGAACCTGAAGAAGAAGGGAAGAAGAAAAAAAATCGTTTCCTTCGGATTTCATTGTGTGTGGTGGTGTGATTTAACTTAGTGCGGTAAAGATCAGTGGAATTCCTCGTACAACAATTTATTCTTTGTCATGAGGAAGGAGCTAGCAGGAAAGGAACAAAATGGAATGGGAGGGGTGGGGTGGAGAGAGACGGAGAAGAAAGGAAAATAAAGTTGTTTCGTTTCATACCTGTCACGCACAATCAGACAATGCATAATATGTGTGTAGGCAGTAAGGCAGGGGCATTATTACTGATCAAAGTAGGTAAAAAAAGGAAGTAATTCCAAAAAAAAGTAAACTAACATAAGTTTATCTACTTATGAGTATGGGAGGCGGATAGTAATAATAACGATGCATTTAATCATTTCCTGATTTGTCTTCGTAAACCTTCTGTTGTTTGTACAAAATAAGTGGTTTCTTCAAGAAGAAGGACTCTTCTCAAAAGATCGGAAAAGACCGATAGAAACCAAAGACGCAGCAATAAAAATTATTTCGTTAAACAAAAGGAAAGCGAGAATGAAGAAGGATGGGATGAAAGAGAAAGAGTACATTTGCCAAAAAAAAACAGAATACCCGTGAAAGGAATGTGTATTAAATGTAAGTTAAGCTTATTTAAAAGAAACAATGCGGTGCTATGCTTAAAGCTAACGGAATGGAATGGAAAAGATAGTAACGTATGTGTGGTGGTAACTTACGATATTGACAAAAAGCTGGAAAGTGATACTGTTGGTCTGCTTGGAATGAACTCTGGCCAAATCCTCGAGCAACTGTAATTTTCCTGGCTCGATGGCTAACTGGAACTCTTTTGATCTCAAGGCAAGAAGGAAATCAGTCCAAGTGATCTCTCCAAATCCCTCATGATCAAACTTATCAAATAACACTCGCCACTTGTCTTGGAACACGAGAAGTCTATTATTTGTAGTAGTAGTAGTAGTAGCAGTCCTTGTAGAGGAGGATGGGGCAGAAGTGGGAACGTTATTACCACCAATTATGGAAGTAGGGCGGGTAAGAGGAGGATGCTCTTCGAGGAGAGTGGCAGCATTAAGCCTATTTCCGTTCATGACTTCTTCCTTACTTTCCCTACCACAGCGGTGGTGGTGGTGCTGGTTGATGGCGGAGGCGGTAACCACCGCACTGGCGGAGCACGTTGTTCCAGTGTTAATAATATTGCTAATAGCGGTATTAGTCGGTGCATTATTACTGTACCCTGGGAAGGCACTGGAGCCGCTTCGTAAAAAGCCATTTTCTTCACTTCCCTTTTTATTGGCTTCCACTCCTCTTCTTTCCTTCCTTATTGTCCCTGAAGGAATATAGAATTGTCGATGGGGAAGATGATGATGATGCTGATGAGGATGATCAAGACGTTCTTGATGATGCTGGTGGAGATAGCGGGGAAGGGAGTGATGATGATATTGATGCTGCTGCTGCTGCTGATTCCGGATTTGGGCAACATTTTCCTGATTTGCAACAGCCTTCGTCCATCTCAAAGTGCTGTATGATGAAGAGACCACCGGGGAGGGGGAGAATAATGCAGAAGGCTTGTCTTCAATTGGGAGATGATTTTCTCCGGAATTGGTAATGCTCGTTGTAGTGCTATCGTTACTTTCACTGGTCTCACTCCTCTTTATAGTCTTAGCATCGATGTCAACATCCACTTGTTCTATGGTTATTACGGCATCTACACCGCCAGCACCACCTCCAAGGGTTGCACTGGATGAACAAAAAGATGATGCAATGGAACTTGCTTCATCTTCCGTTGCGAGATCAACACCAAAACCAGCGTTTCCTTCCGTTATATCGATAGTTCCGGCATCATCCTCACCATTTACCGGGATGGTAACAAGACCCCGTCCATTTTTACGAGAGGCTCTTGTTCTTAATACAATTTCCGCCTCCGCATTATTCGCATCTGTTGAGGAAGATAAGGAACTGCAGTGGTTTTGGTAGTAAAGATGATCATCGTAATAATAAGTCTGGGAAGGATGGCTCATGTCATTACTATGCTCGTCGTAAATGGTTTCGTTAATATTAATGGAAAATATGCCATTCTCATCAGGATTCGGATTTTGTTGGCATATGGAAGGCTGTGAGCAGGCACATGATGGTGAGAGTGAGGATCGGGATTGGGATCCACTTTGAATTGGGATGGAGGAAGCGGATTTGCTCTCGCAAAAATTCCCGTTTTGTTCAAGGACATGGCTATGACTGTGGATCCCGTTGTGATTGGAAATTGGCTCGCTGATACTATCCATCTCATGCCCATTCTTGTGTAAATTAATGTTTACAATTAGCTTCCTCAAGGAGCCGTTGCCATTCGGTATCGATCTATCTTTAGAATGATGATTAGGTGAGCAAATACGGCGGGGAGAAAGCCGAGGACTGTGATGGATTTCTACTTTATTTGGCTCATCATTTTTGCCATTCTTATTGGGCTCGGCTTCTTTATGTGGGGATGATAACAATGAGGATGAGGATTGCGGGGAAGATTCCGAGGTAATAACAAAGGCTTTCTTTTTTCCTACTGGGACATTTTGATTTATTGAGTCATCAAGTGGAACATTTCCATTGTAATTAATTATGGGGGGCGGGTGTGTTGAATTAGTTGTTTCTGTTGTTATTTTCATGGCCGGGGAGGAGGATGAAGAAGGCATAGATGGATCGGATGGAATTATCGTGACGACACCACTTGAGCAAGGAGAATAGGAGGATATCTTATCCGGGTCTTCAGCCAACTGATTATTATCATTTTCTTGATCGTGCTGCTGACCATTGTTGGCGGGGGAAAGGCTCACAATGAGCTGATGATGATGAAGAGACTTTGCAGAGATAAGTTGTGGCTGTGATTTGTCTCTGTCCGGTGGACCTCCCCCATCTCCATCTTTACTTGCGGCTGTCGTCAGGCTGTGGATGTCGAGCAAATAGCGGAAAAAATCCCACCGCATGGTGATAGTGGTGAGTAGGGTAAGTGTTGTGAGATAAATGAAGCTTGTCCGAATTTCAAGCAGTTTGTTCAATCATTCTCCGCTCATTGTTAGGGACATTTGTCATTGCTAAATTTGATTTTTAGCTAGGGATGCAATTAGCCCCAAATGTCATCATCCTGAAATGTTTAATATAAAATATAAAATTAATTTTGATGCAGTTATTTGGGACGTAATTAAATTAAATTCCTTTAGTGAAGACATCAATTGTCTACTGTCATTCATAATGGTCATATACAAATGAATAGAATGTTGATTTAATTTGACCTTCATTTATATAAAATCCTTCGAAGATGAATGTAATACCCCTACTCAACACATAAAACGTATTGTACATAAAAATATTGAGCAATGCTAATATTTCGTAACTTTTACAAAATGACTCAACGTACTTAAGTGGGTTGAAAGTCATGTTAGTATTTTGACTAAGATAACACTCTGTCAGGATTTATGTATCCTGTCAACTAGGTTGAATTCTTCTTGGCAATATAAAATTAGAAAATCAAGATGCCCAACCAATATTGTGCCCCATTCTTGAAATGGGCTTCCTACTTCCTTTTAGTATTGATTGGTGTATCATATTACACAAGTAAAAGATTCATTAGTGCGGACGTTACGATAAAAGAGCACGCTAAGGCTAAGGAAAAGGGATTCTTTAAGATCTGCAATATTAACGGGGATGGAAAGAGTTTTGAAGTGGACGCGGATAAATGTCCGAATGGAGCGTGGCTATCTGAATCCGTCAAAGACCATCGGATATGTGTTTGTCTTCGCGGAGCGTAATAAGTCCATTCAACGCATGTGCAATCTCACTTTTGTAGGATGTTTGCAGTATTGTTTGTGATATAAATGGCATTTCTTAATAAATTAGGTGGGCGATAAGTCACGGCTGGTGTGATGAAGACTATCATATCGCATATGGAAAGGGACATTGCTTCGAATTGAATAAGAAGGTTGGCAAAATTAAAATTGACACTTTTGCAACAGCTTTGATAATTTTGGTGATATCTACCAAGGGCGATTTTTAATATCCTCAGATCCAAAAGCTGTCTTACTTGGGCAACCCCGAAGATGCTTTTGAGCCTGCTAATTTCATCACGACAGATAAGGGCAATATTTTTCAAAACTTTTCCAAGGAATTCAAACTGAATGAGGAATTATCCAAGGATCGAAACAAAACGATAGTCCGACTTCGACCGGAGAAAGGAAGCCATGTTTTATTTCAAATTAGATCGGTAAACGACCCAAAAGGTATCAGTCATGTGAAGTCCGTATGCTTGGAGTCCGACCCCAGCACTGGTGATGGCTCGGATGACGCGTTGCTGATATACAAGGTGAAGGGTGGAGTGGAATCCGTTGAGATTACGGAATATTGTCCAAGCTCCGCAGTGACGAAGCGGTTGAGTGGTTTAAAAATTGTCCCAGGAGAAGTGGTCCACATTAAGCGTAAGTCATGTGAATTAGAAATACTGTAACGGTTTACTAAATTCGAATTTAATTATATTTACACGGATGATTTTGCAGATGGCCACATCTCGAAGCACAGCGTCCGATGCCGTTTCCAATGTACGAAGAAATCTTCAAGCAAGCATGAAGCACACAAGTCCGCTCTCGTCCGTAGGAAACGACAAGCTTTATCGGATTACTCAGAAAGTGTGGAGAAAGGCAAGACAGTTGGAGGTGGTCTCACATCTACCACTCAACCAACTACAACCGAAATGATGAGTACAAGGGTCAAGAGGGCAACCAAGAGTACTAGTACCACTAGTACAACGGCCAAAGTAGGAACCGCGAACGTTAGTACAACTGTCAAGGGAAAGCCCAAGGGTGTTAGCACAACGACCAAGGCAGGAACCAAGGGCACGACGGTCTCGACGGTCTCGACCACCCAGCGTAGTCAAACCTTCCAACCTCTAAAGTTGGACCGAGAGTTCTCAGAAAATGAGCGAGATGACTCCGTCAATATTGCAAACCTGCGGGTCGCAAGACAAGAGCTTAACTGGCTTCTTGAAGGGGTTCGACCACCCACCCTCAACAACTCCAACTGGAAACTGATGAAAAAGCTGAAGGAAGTTTTTACAACGGCTTGTCCGAAAACAGAAGCTCCAAAATTTATGGTCAATGCTATGATGCGCCTCTTCCGGTTGTTTTATTTGAATTCAAGGGATTTTTACCCGAATGGCCATATGCCGGAGGACAAGGAGCAAATGAATAGATTGGAGAAGTCTTTGGACAACTGCTTGAAGGATGCTACGGCAATTGAGTTCCGCTACGGGGCAGTGAAGGATCCTAAGTATCCGCAATGTAGAACGGTATAAAATTGCAAAACAATAATTTGCAGTCTAACAAAAATACGAATAACTTCCAAACACAATTGAATCCAAATACAACTACATAATTTTTGCTGGTTACATTCCACAGGTCGAAGAGGAGGTAGAAGAAGAGGAAGAGGTGGAAGGAGCAGGAGCTGCAGGGAACGGTACGAATACAAACAGTACAAACACAAACGCGACGACTGCAACATCATCAGGATCGGGATTAGTTAACGTGACATACTGTCGGTGTGTCAATCAGGTGGGTTGTGTCAATCGGACAGATTTGTTAAGCTAATTCCAAACTCATTTGTGAAAATGGCATTGTTACAATTACTTACTTAATTTTTCTATGTTATCTAGCTAACCGTATTGAACTTCTCCTATTCGCAAAATATATCCGGAGAAGCGGCAATCATTCAACTTCATGAAAAGGATTCCAATCTTACGCTGTCTCCTGATCTAACCTTCAAATTGAAAAAAGAAAGCGAATTGTTTGGAGAATATCATGATTTCCCAACAGAGACTGTATGGAAAATGATTACTTTCGGCCATTACTATTGTTCCAAGTATTTCCGGGATATGCCCGGAGATCACAGTGCGTTGATGACTAGATTGGAGGACTTGTTCAATGAAGAGATCATTTATAGATGGTAAGATCTCGTAAATGACTTCATTTTATTAAGCATGAAATTCGCATAGTTAAGCTAATTATAGAGGGTGTTCCTCTGCTTTGTTTTGTAAGGACGCGTCCAGGATATCATTCAAACAAACTATGGCAGTTCCTATACAGCACGTTCAATTTAAAACAATTTGCCCAGGCTATGGATGCCTGCGTCTCTGCAGCGAAATCCGTCTCCGAGTATCCGACATGGATTAACAGACCAACTTTGGAATTGCGAAGGTTGGAAATGAAAGTTATTTAAACTATCTATGGAATGTAAAGTGGCTTAGCCTTTAGTTTAATCTTATTCTTCGAAACAGGAAAAGGCGATCTTTAACGGATGAAAAACGTTGGAAAGGAACAGCCTATTGCTTGCCGAATCCATCGGACCCAGTTAAGAAAAGAGGAGTAGCAGCATATGAAGCTAAATGTTCGAATTAACATAATCATGTTAAGTAAATGTCGGTTGAAGTGAATGCAATAAATATGCTAACTATGGCGTCTTCATTAAAATAAAGACAGAATACCATCATCCTATGACGTTAATATTATACTTATTTGCCTTCACATTTATTTTAAGAAATGTTTTAACATTTCTGCAAAAAACCGATTACTGCTTATTTTTACAAAGGATACGATGCAATTTCCATTGACACGTGTAGTCGTTTATAGCGTTAAATATACTTAACATTCCTAATAGCATGTCCGTTTGGTTAACCATCTAAGTAACATCCGGTATTATTATCAAACGTTGAAATGTCAGTTTTATGGACTTTTTCTTTAGAAATAAGATGACATTTTCCAAATGTTAAATACATTAAGAAATTGTATAGAAAATGGAGGTAATGGTGCTGCTTTGAGTATTACGTTTCATCCCAAATTATAAGTACCTAGTCATTGTTAATTCATTATCACAGGCAGCAGTTACAGCTAAAAAGAATTGCTTTCATTTCAGTATAGACTAGACTGTCATGTCATACTCCAATTTTCCATTGGGAAATTGTCCCTGGAAAGGGAAGATAGCAAAATGCTCCGTCGATATGCTGTCCTTTAAACTTTTCCATTCATTTGTCAAACAATGTCAACAATATTTTATTTATAGAAAACTCTGCTTATTGGAAAACAATGACATTTCTCCAGAAAGAGTCCAGGCCAAAAATAACTTTTTTTTAGAACACCTGCCTCCTGCCAATCACATCTCACCACTTCCAGCCTTTACTCCCTTTGTTTGCTAAAACATCGAGATATCTGAGGAAATGCTTCTGGAAACCGCTCTTTTTTATAAATTGGCGAAAAAAGACGAAGCAGTGGCGTGATGAAATGAGAGGCGGTGAGCGTGTGAACGTATTAAGGATACGAAGAATGAAATGAAAGAAAGACAGCTTTCAATTATATCACCTGCTAACTCTTTCTTCTTCAAAGCAAACTTCTTATATATAAAGTGTCAGTAATAAAATGATGAAATATTCTGTATTTTTCAAAATCGAAGCTACAATAGGGAGATATACAGCATAGGGGCTCCACTAAACGCAAGAGGAATATTGGTATGAATGTGAGGAAAAATCGTGTCCTCTTGTCAACTTGGATGAGCGAGCAGAAAAATGTGAATTTTTTGGAATGGATTCATGCAACAACCAGGTAGAATATATTGATGACTGAGGGGATAGAATACTGACAATGCCAATCTTTCTGGAAGAAGCTACCATTACGTTGTCTATTATTACTTTACCAAGTTCCCCTAAGCACTAAAATTCGATTTCATTTTATATTTCAAAGGAATGCCGAATGTAACTGATGGATGAACAATCAAACTTTTTCATATTACTTCAAAACACTTCATCATTCTCTTACTTATTTGCAGAGTTGTTGATGTGAGAGGGAAAAAATGTAACAACAGAGAATAGCACTTTGAAATAGAAATTTAATATATTATTTACCTCAAAACTTTGTACCAATTGGTGGCAGGCACTGATGGAAGATGAAAAAAGATTTCTTGTTGGAAGGGAAAAACGCTGAATGACGCCAAAAACGAATGACAGGTTGGTGGATTCTTAAGTAATATGGTTCCGCTCTTTTCCTTTTCAAATTCCGATTAGATTCTGAAGGCAATGGTTCAGCCGAAAATTGCAATGCTTTCTCATCCAGAAGCTTCAATAAATTAGGCACAGTCCCGAGTTCTTTCATTCAGAATTTATTGATGGATGAAGAAAAATTGATAAAGATTCTGTAGGAAGTTTGTATATAACTGTACGTCACTCTATAGGTGGGAGGAGGAGAATTATTCAACAGGAAGCGGTATTGGACCGGCTAGGAAGACAATATGACGTTCACTCACTTTCTGGAATAAAGTTATTGTTTCAATAAAAAAAAGAAAACTAATTCCTTTTAAATATCTGCTTGATTTTATTCACTAACTATGCATTTTTGTTTCAGTTAATTGAAATTTCCAAATAGCCGGTTCCATAGAGCGGTATTAGTAATCGCAAATGTATTTAAAGCTCAAGGTCTAGCTAACAGTCACTGCAGAACTATTTACAAAAATTTTACCGGTCGGACCACCTCCATGATCAGTTTGCTTTCCAAGAGACAAATGCGCTCAGCATCATAGGTTTCGTGTGTTCCGTCGACCCCTTCAAAAAGACAATAAAAATATTTTCAGAGGAACTGATGATATGGCCATGATCGTCAGTCAACTTAAAATGCGTGGTACGATCCATGAGGGGAATGATTTTCATTGCCTTTTTGCGTTTCCTCCAATTTGAGTCTTTACTTCCCCATATAAAACTGACAGGAGAGCCATGATGTGATCTTCAGAAGCCCGCTTTATTCCTATCCCTCCCTGGCAATCCCAACATGGAACACGAACACGCACACTATTACCATCAGGATGCAATCTACTTTCGCTTCATTCATCTCATTACGGAGGAGGAAGACGAAAAAATGCTGTGCAACTGGAAAATAATAAAAAACAAATGTGAGAAGGGGATTTCCTTTCCATGACTCAGATATGAAGTCCCGTAATGGCTTCATTGGATAGTGCGTCGGATTGCGTTGCAAACGCATTACACATTCTTTTTGAGAGGCTGGTCTGTTGGGGTATGTTTTTCCCTCTTGTGAGAATGCCATTTTCTCTTCACAATTCACAATGCTCCCCATTCAACATTACGTAACAGAAGCTGGAGAGGAAAAGCTTCTAACTTTCCCTTGCTCATCCCATCCTCTGACATTCATTTCATGTCCTTTCCCTTCTTCCCGAAAAGAAAGAGAGAACTCTCTGCTAGGCTATGCAATGCACTTGTTATTATTATCTCCGTTGTCCCCATGAGATGACGGGGAGAAAAAAATATGAGAATATAACAAGTGGAAGAGCTATGGCACAAGACGAAGTTCAAGTTGGACTAGATGTCTAGGAAATACAATCAGTACCATGCTTACACCCTCTTCATTCTCATTCCCCTGCCAAGTTACACAGCTAGAGAGCCAAAAATCTCACCCCCTCCAACAAAAACTTTCCCCGTTTTCAGTACAAAAGTTTAGGAGAGGGACCCATTCTCCGATCCAAGCCATTATGGAAAATCTAATGCAATGTAAGAAAGAAGTTTCTTCCTCCGTCGTGTCTTCAATAATGATTAGGGCATATATTTACTGCCACTGCCATGCCACTGCATTCAGCATTGTCATCTCTGTAGGAAACATCCTTGAGGAGAGGAGAAAAGGGAGTGGAGACTAATATAAGTACAATATGCCATTGTATGTAATGATTAGAAAGTTGGCAAGTGGGAAGGAAGAAAAAATGTGGAAGTGAATCATTCACTTTGCTCCACTGCAACGGTGAACGGAACGGAGAAGGGATGCATGCATTGCATTGCATGAGCATGACGCATAATAGGAATGAACGAGCGAGAGGGAAAAGCCACCCTCCAGAAAAGTTGTGCCTTCCTCTTGGCATTATTTTGACACGTTGCACCATTATTACAACTTTTATGGAAGTAGTAGCTATGTACATATTGGTTGGTCATGGCTTTTTGCTGTTTCGGAGGAGTTGAAGATCGGCAAGTTTGGGCTTTGGGGTAGTTTCAGATGCACTGGGCTACTGGGTGCGTATGGATATGATGTGAGTTGAACTTGGCATGAATGAAAATGAGGAAGAAAATACTTCGGGAATAAGAGCAGTGCAATGTAGAAAACGGGGCATGTGGGATTCTACATTTATTTTGGGGAATCTCTTGATCGTATCACTTGTTTCTAGAAGACATCAGCTGCAGGCGGAAGACATGCGATGGGGGTAACGGTGTTGTTATTGAGATGAATGAATGGATGGAGGAGCAACAACCCCCTACTGATGGTGATGTTCAAATGTATGCGTTTATTTTAGAGCAGACACTATTCCTGTCAGTGCCAGTCAGTCAAGTCAGTCAGCAGAACTGTTACAGGAGCATGGGGAGAAATATGATGGAATATTGAAGGATAGATGGAAAAAGGAAGTAAAAAAATAAGGAGAAATGAGATGCAACGAAACGCTGCAATACGATGTACACAAGTACATCCTTATCGTTAGTTTGCTCTTGCTGGAGGGTGGAGGAAGGGGAAGATTCGGGGATGGATGGTTGGAATAATAACGACATGGCATGAAAAAGTGAGCATTTTATGAGGATCATTTATTACCCTGTAGAGCTTGTTAAGGGAAAGGAGGAAGTAAAATTACCTCTTCGGAGTAAGTATTCATGGAAGCCAAACAAACTAAATGGGTCTAGGCCGGAACCAGCAAATGAGATGAGGATACTGAGATGCTTCTTGAATTAGGTTGAATGCTGGATGTTGGATGGAATGATGTGTACAAATGATGCTGCTGCTGCTGTGCTAAACGATCATAAAATCAACCGGGTAATAGGAAGTAAAAACAAATGGTAAGATAATTCATCCCTTTTGACCTTACGTACTAGGAACTGATGATGTTGGGTGCGCATCCTTTTTATTTTAATTGATAGCGTTAGATCAACAGGATATCCCTTTTTTCCTGCTTTGTTCCTATATATTCCCACAATTGACGTACAGTTCTAATTTCTGAACAGAAACTCATCAATTAATTTGATCAATAAGGCTTGACGATGAGTCACCCAGCAGATAAGAAACATTTCCATCGCCAGACACAGATGGATAGGATCACAATTCATTCGATAGCATGTAAACTTCGATGGAAGATGGAATTAAAAAAGAGAGCATTCTGACGTACTGGAAAATTGGAAATGAATACTAATGAATGTCAGTCTGTTAAAATCCTAACTCAGCTATCAACCTTAAATATTACATTCCTTTTATAATTGAGAAACTATTATTATTTATTGAGGCATAACGTGAATGAACAGTTTTGTCTTCACTTTAAATTCTATTGTGTATAGTTCAAGTAAACTGATATAAAATTCTAATCCCACCGTTTATATTTATGCAATAACAACTATTTTCATATTTACTTAACATTGTCATTGAGCCATTGAGAGCCTCACTTTTAGCAATTTCGCAGTGAACAGGTAGTTTTTTGTTAAATCATGAATGAGTAGTACAGCAACTACTACTACTACTTGGGCTATGGCTTATCGTCGTAAGCAAGAGCCTAATGAAATTATGGTAATTTACAAGAGTTGTTTGGCCAGTCTGTCCTTCAGACAAATAACTTTCGCCGGAGATTTTTGCCTGAAGCAAGTGAAGATCCTGTCCTTGCTTTAATGACATTACCCAAAGCAGAGCTAATTAAGTACATGGATGATGAGAAGCATTGTACCTGGTGGGTATCTTCATATCATGCAGAACAAGAGTGAAATGAAATGAGTTTACCTTGCTTCAAATTGAAGAAAAGGCAAACCAAGTTATTACGCAGATATAAGAGGCAGATAAATGTCAACAACAGCAAACCACTTTTTCAAGTCTTGATAGGGTTATGTTATAAACGAAGAGAGTGGAATGGGATATTTTGGCGATTTTTGCCAGAAGTCAATATGAATACAGTTACTACTCGTATTTGAGCAGGGTTATTAACACCACCACATACCAGCGTAGCTGTACGGTTGTTGACTTCCATTGTTTATCCATTCTTTTTCTCCAAAATTTTGAAAATTTCATTCGAACAGGTAAAATTAAAGTATAAACTACGTAATTGTTTAATTGAATTGATAATTAAGCAACACAGATATTTAGATAGTTTGGCTATGCCTGCTCCTTCAAGTATGTTTGCTTCCGTGTGTCGAAGTAACAGTGATGCAAGCGGTTATGCAAACATCACTAATAGAAGTAACGGTGAAGATTTGGAGAATAACAATAGTGGTCTTCAGCGATCGGTCTCCGATTCATCTGGAGGGATTTCTAACCTACCTCCGGTCCAATTGTATGATGAAATTTTTACTTCAAAGGTAAGTGCAAACGATACGTTTTTTTTAATATAAAAATTGATTTGGTTACAAATAAAATTCAACTCAAATTTATTTTTTTGCTTAGCCGGTAAGCGAGACCAAGACCATGCTCTGGGAAATCAAGGATTTCGAGAATGTCTACGACATGAAAATGGAGAGAGCGATGAGTATCGAGTTTGAAGTTGGGCGACTGGGCTCCATGGAACGACATTTACCACGCAGATCCCGTTGGAGGATTACACTGGAAAGGGATTCCGGTTCAGATTTCGTTGCATTGCGTGTACTTCAATTGTCCCCTGAAAATAAGGTTATCTTTTATAAACTCAACGGCTGCATTTTGGAAGGGCAGGGCGGAGTGATTCCAGAGACTGAGACTGAATTTAGAGGTAATTCATATTTTTATAATACTAATTACGTTTAATTCATAAGGAACTTATACTACTGCAATAATTTAATTTGGCTACTTAACTTAACCAAAATTAATTGGTACGTATTATAAACAATATTTTAGCGCGAACAGACTATCCTTGTGAAGGTTCCAGCGAAGCTAAATCCGAAGGGAGTGACAACGTATTTCCTTTCCATCATACTGGTGCTTCGAGAGGGCTTGACTTTTTATCCAACATTCAGAGATATCTATCGGAGGGGAGCTTATTTATCAAAGTGCAGATGGAGATTTTTGAGGATGCCTCGTCATCACATTAGATTAGGCTCACTCACACTTCTTTGTTGTAGTTTATAGCATTGTTCGTTCATTTTTAAAGCAATATATAACAAAAAATACATCCCTATATGGATTCGTTTTAAAATATGTGTAGTATGTCGTTCTCAAATCGACAACTTGAAGGAAAGAAATAAATCATTTTTTGAACGAAAGCCTCAATCTAAAAATGTGCCTCTTTCTATTTCGTCATCCAAACTAGAGTAATAGGTTTAAAATCAATTCATTGCTTTAGTCCTTCACAGCATGGAGTCCACTTTAAAGAATAAAATTAAAGAAAACGATAGCCATAACCATTCATCAAAATCATTCTAAAACAGAGCATTCTTTAAATAGGTATATTGCCGTGATTTGCCTAAAACCGCAGCAATCTTTCACGCATCTCATTTCAGACAACATTCTTCCCTTCCTAACGAACTTCCTGTAAAAATCCTACCGGTAAATGAGGAACTTGTGGTGTAGCATGTTTTCTAAAAAAAATAAGACGTGTTTACATAACATAACTTAGGCATATTTATGTGTGTATTTTCTACGGCAAATTATCTTTTATGATTCTGATATTTGCATTGACTACTCAGCTTCAATTCATTCGCAGGGTTATTATCGATTAAGTGCATCAAGATCAGAATTTATGATTTTCAACAGTTTCCTTCATTAAGTCCAACTTTAATTTTGAGCGAGTTCCTGCCATTCCTAATTATGAACAAGTGGCGGATCGAACACCATCAATGTAAACTGCATTTTTTTTCCTTTATTTACATAATATGTAAAAATAGCTGTCTATACTTTGTTTATATAATTATGTTATTTCTGTTGCTTTATCCTGATTAGGCAATTTAAATGCAGTTTTTGTAGCAAAAAAGCAATTTAAAAAAATCGCTGCGATCTTGTTTTGGTTTAGTAAGCATGTTAGCAGCAGAGTATATATGTAGACTTGCTCGAATTATATCCAATCTTTATGATCTTAAGTTGAAGGAAAGAGGATTATAAGAGTTGCATCTAATTTTTTTTTCTAGCATATTGCAATTAATATTTCTAGCAGAGATTAAGTACAAGCTTGTTAGCAATTAATCTGATTCCTAAACATCCCTTTTTAATTTGTAGCTAGCTATTAAAACACTAATAATTATTATTGAACAATGAAAAGATGCACAGAGCAGATTACAGATACGGATACATTGTACAAAAAGCGATAGAGATAATTATAAAAATGTGTTTTCGTTATGTTTACACAAATATAAGATCATACATAATTTTGTACATTTTTTTGCTCAGGATGCTTGTGGGATGTGATATGGGATCAACCTAAATGTGATCTGAATCTAACTACCGCTGTTCTAAGCTGCTGCTGCCGTTGACTTATGGAGGGATTATTTTGTACTGACAAATGTAAAATCAACTAAAGTTGTAAGGGCTGAGAGTAGGAAGGGAAGTGTTAACAAATTAACACAAGATGTAAAACATCATTTATAGACGTTTTTAGTTTGTTAGTTCTTTATCCTTTTTTACTTCCTTATGATTTCGTCATCAGAAGTGTCGGGATGAAGCTATTTGACTGACGGCCTACAACTGTCAACAAAAGGGCTATTTGTAGGTATCTTACTTCAAGATTAAAATCAAATCAATGTGCTCATTTATACTTGCTGTAGCTTGTCAGTCATCATCACCATTGAAAGATCTGTTATGTTACTGGCTGTGTTTGACTGTTTATTTGGATCAGAAGGGGTCACAGTCACATACATGCGTCAATTTTTCATTTCTACATTTACTAAAAATGTTTTTTTTACAAGAGTCTCTCTTTGAGGAGTAAAGTTTATAGAAAAACAGATCAATTAGATTTTTCCAGGCTTTTACGAACTCCACCTTCCGCACTTCCCCCCACTCGGACAATGTCGTAGTTTATTTTGAGAGGTGAGTGAAATGGCCACAAAATCCGGAGAATGGGCTGGGGCCCAAGGAAATCTTGCATATTCCCAAAGCTCGCACGACCACACCCCAGAACTGTCTTTGTCCAGTATGCCTTCCGATGTACATCCGCTGCAGTTTGACCTTTCAGAGCGTTACGAATGAAAACCGAAAGCATGATCCATGCCACGATTTTTCCTACCACAAAAAATGCAGCCACGACGTATCTAACATAAAAAAGTAAGATAATTTAGAAAAGGGTTCCTATAAAAGTGAGGTACTACGATTTGCGTAGAGTTAAAATATTAGAGCAACTACGGTAGATTGTAGATCATAGTCGATCGATAGATGAAGGACGAAATATTCTCTTGGTCCATGATGTAGAAATGGTAGGTCACGGAGAATACGATGGAAAGGGTCAGCCCAACGGCTAAGTAGAAGATAAATCCTATAAAGTTGCTTTGGTTTTCCTCTCCAATACACGTCCCAGTAAGGACGCAGTGATGATCTCGACGAAGAATGCAGGTCTGGCAATAGTGACAATGCCACGTGCGTGGAGGGACGAAGACTTTGCACGCTGCACAAATGTGCCAGTTTTCAGCGTTCCCGAACGGGGTTGCCTTATAGTGCTCCTCCATGTGCTTTGTCGTTTTCTCAACCTCATTCTCGGAGTTCAATTGGTTCGTTGGGAATATCGGCTGAGTCACGGGCTGGGGCAGTATTCGATCCCGAATCGATGAAGTTCTTTTGCGGACAAGGTACAGATTGGAAAGTATAGCGATCAAGAGACATGTCCACAGTGTTCTCATGATAAACAGGTAACCTGGATGGAACTCGAGGAAGTCTGGGAAGACTAGGAACATGGTGAAGAGGTAGGTGGACACGATTCCAGTAACGATTGGCCAAATGGCTATTACCTCCTGCATTCTTATGGAGAAAGGGAGCCAAGATTCTGGAAAAATTAATGGTGGATAAGTGTGATTCACAAATGTTTAGCTAGAAATTGTGAAACAAGCTAGTCTTTGATCTTTCACACTTACTCTTATTCATTGGGTATCGGAAGACCTCCCACCACGATTTAAAGGGCTGGTTAATTTTTATGGTCATTTTTGATTTTCGTCTTGATATCTTATACGAAGTACAGTTAAGAAACAGTCAGTGCAAGTTCGTGTTATAATTTTAAAATCTGGAGGTGGAAGGACAGAATAAACTCTAGGAGTTCTTACAAAGGCTGTTTTGAATGATGAAAGCACAGACTAATGATAATATTATTCTTAGTCTGTGGATGAAAGCAGGGCACCGCAATTCTGTAAAAGCTTCTTGAATAAACACAAGCATTATTTTTTCCTGACCTTGTAAATATTCGATGATGTACGGCTATGACTACACAACGACTTCAACCGACGACATGGCTTCCATAGATCTAAACCAAGGTCAACCCAAGGCATATCCACAGAGATATCCGTGGGTCAACCGGAAATAGATGCATAAATTGAAACATTGCCATTTGTCGGTACATGCAATGGGATTGAGTGGACAGTTTCTTGGTTTCAAGAAATACTAGTCCCTTCCAACAAACTCAACATCTAAATCTGAACAAGGCAATGTAAAACGAGCTATAATTTGAATTAAACCTTGCTCAGCTTCCGGAACCATAAAGCATCTTTATCTGCTAACATGAGTTTTATTCTTTCCGTAAAAACGTAAATTAGTATTGTGAGTTTGTCGCATTTGTAAAAAGGAACTATCCATCCCAAGTTCCCAACTCAATCATAAGCCAAACTTGTTTGAATAATACACAACTAATATTTGAATGTGCATAGAAAACTAAATAAAATTTGGATTTAGTGCATCTGTATCAAGTAAAATACCGCAACGTGCTGCGGTATGCCTTTAAAACTCCATGTAGCTCCGCCAATTATACTATATGTCTATGAATAAACAAGAGGCTTAAGTAGGTAATTATCATTAAACACATGTAATGAGGTTGTAAATTCCTAAATTATGCATGTTCAAAAAATTATTTGTCGATAAGAATCACATCTTTACTTTTATTCCCTAGTCGTAGTGAGGTGTGGCGTTTAGTTAGTTGATACAGTACGAACGGTTCGCAGAATATTTAAGTATGCCATTCTGTGGCTTTGTTGGCTTTACATATTTATTTTGAACTATGGAGGATTACAATACTATTAAACGCCCACATACGATATACCTAAATTTTGTATACTTAGCATAAAAAACTGCACTATTCTTTTGATTGAGAATGTAAAAAAGATGGAATCATGACTGAACCTTGTTCAACACGTCCCATTAAATATTTTCGTAATTGATACGCACTGAATGATTTTCTGATCCAAGTGATAATCTGATAATGATCCTACCTATAAATCAAACCCTGAAGCGATGAATTAGAAGAATGCAGACTCACAGTATGAATGAAACATTTTACGACTGAAGGCACCACAAATTACGCGCGTATACCTATTATAACGATACCTACCTATCTCTAGCATCAGCTTTCAAGAAACATGTCTATACAAAATATATACAGCTTATACATACGTATATTACACCTATAAAGTGATATTTTCAACACCAAAGTTTAATTAGCAGCTTAAGATTAACGTTAAATTATCTAATGAATCGTGCGTGATTTTATGCGGCAGGAGCATTGCAAAAATTGCGTGCGTTGCGTAAGCTGATAAAGGCGACTTATTTACGGAAACGAATATTACGGTAATTGCAAAAAATAAAGAAAGATGTATTTTGTTGATACAATTGCTTAATTGTATAATGCAATGGGCCGGATGAAATACTTTGGATTGGACTTTTTTAAGTAATTGATTAATTTTTTTATAGTAAATTTCATCTCTTCTTATGAACAACATCCTTTCAAACATTTGGTTTGGTCAGACAGGATAAAAAAAAGTTCAATGAATTTTATCGTGTTGCCTAATACAAACTACTAATTATATGGCTAATTACATACCTATT